>PVJS01025806.1:0-15005 GCA_004027185.1 Glis glis
TTTTTATACTTTATTTTGAAACCGGGTCTCACGAAGTTGCAGAGGGCGTCACTAAGTAGAGAGAGACAGGGAGAGGGAGAGAGAGAGAGACAGGGAGGGAGGGAAGGAGAGAGAACGCGCGTGCCTGTGCAAGCTGAGGCTGGCTGAGAACCCTGATCCTCCAGTCTCCGCCTCCCAAAGTACTGGGATTACAAGCGTGCGCCACCACGCCCGGCTTTCTTACTCTTAATTAATATTAGGTTTATGGCCCAGCAATGACAATAAAGTCATTTTTATTTTTTTGGAGGTACCAGGGATTGAACCCAGGGGCATTCTACCTCCGAGCTACACCCCCAGCCCTATTTTTTATACTTTATTTTGAAACAGGGTCTCACTAAGTTGCGGAGGCCTCATTAAGTAGCTGAGGCTGGCCACGAACCCCAATCCTCCTGTCTCAGCCTCCCAAGTACTGGGATTACAAGCATGTACCACCACACCTGGCTCAATAAAGCCAATATTTTAAAGACCATCTGGTATATCATCTCTCCCCTGGAGGCTGCCCCATCATATAGCCAAGACACAGGTCTGGGGATTTGACAAGTAACTGAATGTGACTTCAGTTCTTTGCTATCTCCAAGCATGCCCCTCTCATGGCCAGGCAAGAGCTTCCATGATGAAAAAGCCTGCAAAATTAGGAGGTAAATAGAGAACATTAAATGGGTGAACTTGTGCTAAGGAGTAAATCAGTTACTTCTTTTTTTTTTTTTTTGCGGTACCAGGGATTGAACCCAGAGGCATTCTATCTCCGGGCTACACCCCCAGCCCCATTTTTTATTCTTTATTTTGAAACAGGGTCTCACTAAGTTGCGGAGGGCCTCACTAAGTAGCTGAGGCTGGCAGTGAACCAGGATCATCCGGTCTCAGCCTCCCAAGTACTGGGATTACAAGCATGTGCCACCATGCCCGGCTTAAATCAGTTACTTCTTAGATCAGACCCAGTGTTTGATCTAAGCCTTCATCATAGCTTTAGAGGAGCATGGGCAGCCAAAGAAAAATGCTATCAACTTCAGAATCATCTAAGTAATTAGATCAAAAACCTTCCACCCCTCCCCTAAATATCACAGGGAGCAGCCCATAGTTCCTTCCTTTTATCTCAGGTTTGACTTCAGGTTGGCATGACCAAACCTTCAAATCTCACTGACTGAGATTCCAGGGAAAATGTTCCCTTTGCTTAACGCTTGCATAGTAAAAGTCCAAGTAGAAAGAATGAATGCTCCTGTCGTGCCCTGTCCCCAGGCCCAGCCATTCCTGTTGGCGTGGATGTGCAGGTGGAGAGCTTGGACAGTATCTCAGAGGTCGACATGGTAAGTGCTTCCCAGATGACCAGGGCTGTAAGCAGGGAGACTCACATGGACTTATTCCTGGCCAGAAGCTTCATGCACCTGAATTCACAGTCTCACAGCTTGCCTGGGTGGTAGGAATTCCCACACTTGTTTCACAGATGGCTTGGGGAGATTGTGATATTTGCTCAAAGCTACCCTATTGGTATGAGATGACAAACCTGATTTTTCCCCCTCTATTACCCAGTCTCTTGCATCAGATGCCTTCTCTGGGCCAAAGCCCTCAGATGTAACCAGCAGGGTCTAAGGTGGCCAGGTATATCTTATTCCTGCAGATTTTGCCTGGAAAACAGAGCAGCCTGGGTTTTTTTTGTTGTTTTGTTTTGTTTTGTTTTGTTTTGCTTTGTTTTTTCCTTTTTGGTGGGTCAGATGAAAAGTAGGACATCCTATAACAGTTAACCTACAGGAATTTTAGGATGTTATCTTGGTTTAGGTTCCCCAAGAAGCCAACCTGAGACAAACATTCTAGTAAGAATAATTTATTTGTGGGTGATCCTGGGAAACCAGAGCAGAGTGGGAAGTGAGAAAGGGAAGGGAAGGAAGCAAGGATAGGCTCTTGATCCACTCGCTGCTCAGTCCCCCAGTCCCTCCGGGGTTCTCCAGGAATCCGCAGAGGACTCTGCTCAGGGTTATTCCAATTAAGGGGTGAGGGGGTGGGACTAGTTACCCACCAGCCTCCTCTCTGGCTGAGGGCTGCCCCTGGGCATTAGCTCTCTGGGTACTTATAGCTCGAGTCACAGAGCTGGCAGGAGCAGCCTTTCCTGTGCAGAGGCGAATGCCAGAGGATGGGGTGTGGCTTGGGGACACTGCTACAGGCCTTTTGCTGACCCCAACCCCAAGCCTGCAGTGTTCTCTTCCTCCTCCAGTAGCAAATACCTAGGGTCTAGAAGCAAGGGTTTTCTTGGCTCAGTTTCATTCTCCAGCCAGGTGACTGCTCCACAGGGGATAGCATCTCCCGCTGACACCCCAGTGGGTTTGTGTGTGGGGTTCCCTCTCTCCCCTGGCTCCCAGGACTTTACGATGACCCTCTACCTGAGGCACTACTGGAAGGATGAGAGGCTGTCTTTTCCGAGCACCAACAACCTCAGCATGACATTCGATGGACGGCTGGTGAAGAAGATCTGGGTCCCCGATATGTTTTTCGTGCACTCCAAGCGCTCCTTCATCCATGACACCACCACGGACAACGTCATGCTGCGGGTGCAGCCCGACGGGAAGGTGCTGTACAGCCTCAGGTAGGACACAGGCCAGGGCTCAGTTCAGCTCAGCAAGCCCTGGTGGCACAACAGCTTGTTGCTCTCCATAGCAACTTCTAACGTTGCAGTAGCTGCTGAACTTGACAACATCAAGGAAAACTAACTTTACATATAAGTGGAAATTTTAAAGAATTATCCAGTCTCTAAAATACATTTGGGAAAATTTCTCAAGTTGATATTTATGGTTTTTGCTGTATCCTATATATTTTCATTTTTTAAAGTTTACTTTAAGCCAGGCGTGGTGGCACATGCCTGTATTCCAATCACAGGTTTGAGGACAACCTCAGCAATTTAGCGAGATTCCCAGCAATCTAGTAAGACCTTATTTCAAAACAAAAAATAAAAAGGGCTGGGAGTGTAGTTTGGAGGTAGAATGTCCCTGGGTTCAATCCCCAGTAAACACACATACACACACACACACACACACACACACGTTTAAATATTTAATAAAATATTTATCAAGTAGGAGTCAGAGAAATAGATAATATGTTCTCAAACACTTACCTCCTCTGATCTCTTTGAGTCTCCCCCCCCTTTTTTTTTAGATATATTAGAACTTTGGTCTAAAAATATATTTCATTTGCCCTACCTGCCAGCTGCAGGCATATTTTTCTATCCTAAGAAGCTTCAAAGCTGGATGTGGTGGTGCATTTGCGTAATCCCTCTACAGGGGAATTGCAAGTTTGAGGCTAGCCTCGGCAACTTAGCAAGACCCTGTCTCAACATAAAAAATGAAAGTCTGGGAATGTAGCTCAGTGGTAGAGCATCCCTGGGTTCAATACCCGGTACCACAAAAACAAAACAAAATAACAAAACAAAACAAAAAACTCAAAAGCTATGGTTTCTGAGGTACACTATGACATTAAATGGCATTTTTGAGCATCACTTTTACAATATACAGAATAAAATCTTTCCTTCTCATGAGCTCAGATGCCTTAAGGATGTTTAATTGCTCGTGGAGCCCGCCCTGCAAAAGATTTCCCTAAACACTGCATGCACCGTGCTTTTGTCCTGGGACCCACCTCCCTGGGAGGGATGGGGTGTGGAGACATCTCAGGCCCTCACAGAGAGAGCACATGGTTCCTTGCTGTGATTCACTCCTCTTGTTCTGCACAGATAGTGCATTCCAGGTTTATGGACTTCCCTTTGCTCTCATGCCAATGATTGGTAAAGATGAATCCACACACTAAGGTCTGAGAAGAGGGTTCCTCGGTGGTTGCACAGTGTATCTTCAGAGCCAGAGATGTTGAAGCTGAATTTCATCCCATCCACAAAATGAATATCTGTAATGATCCCACAATACTCATCCTGGATTGAAATCTAAGCAATTAAGTGCCAGACTGAAAGTGGGGTTATGGGATTTTCATCTCTGAGGCTTAAAATACCATCTCCCATAGAAGTACTCGGGGGGAGGAGAATATGCCACTCCTTCCCCAACCCCGGCGGACAGGTCCTCCCTACAGTCTTCACTTCCAACAGGTTGCCAAGCTATCTTGAGTTTCAAAATCCACCCACAGAGCAAAACAACCCACAGCACCACCCGGACTACAGAGAACTAGACCATGACACATGTGACCATTAGTGTGCTAATACTAATGGTATTAGCTTGTCTGGGGGGAAAAGTATGCAGACATGTATGTATGTAAATTTATTATAAACATTACTGTCTGCTTGTCTGGGGGAAAAGTATGTAGATATGTTTGTATGTAAATTTATTATGAACATTACTGATATGAAGACTATGTGGCACATGATTTACAAATGAAATAGAAATATACTTTTTATTATAAACACCATATACATATAACTTGAGCATGATTTCCTATCTTTTTCTAGTACTGGGCATTGAACCCAGGGGCATTTTACCTCTGAGCTACACCCCCAGCCCTATATTTTATTCTTTATTTTGAAACAGGGTCCCACTAAGTTGTGGAGGGCCTCACTAAGTAGCTGAGGCTGGCCGCGAACCTGAGATCCTCCTGTCTCAGCCTCCCAAGTACTGGGATTACAAGCGTGTGCCACCACGCCCAGCTCATGATTTCCTCTTTTTGCTTATAAAAACCACTACTAGCTTTTATAAATCTATCATCAACAATAGTTCTACGAAGTCAGACTATGCATAAATGTTTGTAAGCACTTGATTGCTTGCATGATTGATAAATGGGTGTAGATTTGATGAATGTTGGTTGATATTTTTTGTTTATATTAATAAGACAAAGTGAAACAATGGAGAACTATGCAGAAACTTTACTCATTTGTCAATGAAATAAACAATCTCTTTACTAAACTGGATAATAGTTTCCAAATACTGGAAGAATATTTCCTCAATATGTTGCACTATTCAAAATCTAATGTCATTAGACACCAAACACTTTTAGTTCAATCTGCTCTCTTAGTCTGGATAATCAACAAAACAATAAATCAAGCCCTGGTTTGCTGATTTCTGCAAATTCTCCCATCATGGCTGATTTCAAGCTACCCGCCTGCTGTCACAGAGTGGGGAGCTGGGAAAGGACGTGGGGCGCATACCACTCTGCACTACTTCCCCACACAGACACAACAGATGTAAATAACTCCAAAGCACAGAAATAGTAAAAAGCAGTAAGAGAATTAGAAAGGGGTAAGTTTTGAGTATTTACTACTTTTGCTTTTACTGTAATTCTTTTAGTTTATTTGTGCTGCCATGACAAAATACCCGAGTTTGGGTAATTTATAAAGAGCTGAAAATAAATTTCCTCCTAGTTCTGGAGGTTGGGAAATCCAAGATCAAGGTGTCAGCAGATTTGGTGCTTGGTGAGGGCCCGTTCCTCGTACAGTATCCCTTGCTGTGTTCTCACATGATGGAGGGTGGACAGGCAAGAAAGCTAGTGGCTCCTTCAGTCCTTTTATTAGGGTAGTGAGCCTATCCACAGGAGGCAGGGCCCTCAGGACCTAGCCACCCACCCCTAGGCCTCACCACCTACTACCATCACCGTGGGTTTAAATTCCAACAGATGAATTTTGGAGGGATGCATGCATTCCAACCATAGTAGTAGCTTACTTAATTTCAATTTCAATTTTAATACTAGCTGTGTTTAATGATGGGCTCATATAATTCCTGAAAATCTAACAATTGGCTCTCTAGGCCAGCATACTGCTGGATGTGATCACAAGAAGCGGAACAAAGGAAATGAGGGCGTGGAGGAGCTCCTGTGTGTCCAGGAACACCTCAGCGAGCCTCACCAGGCGAAACACCTCCTTCCCTTCTTTGTGTCTAAAAACCCATTTGCCATTACAAATAAAATGATGGATTTGTTTGGTTTACATGGAAAAAATGGCTCAACTTACTGGAAATTACCACTTTGAGATTTATTTTAGGGAATATGTGGAGTACTTGGGTACTGCCAACTCTGCCCACAAATGTGTACTGTACAGCATGGTCATGCCTCATTCACCCACTGGTTCGTTCAATAGATTTCCCCACTGTGGTGCTGGGGATCCAATCCAGGGTCCCATTCAACAGATTTTTTTTTTTTTTTTGCGGTACCGGGGATTGAACGCAGGGGCGTTCTACCTCTGAGCTACGCCCCTGGCCCTATTTTTTCTATGCTTTATTTTTGAAACCGGGCCTCACGAAGTTGCGGAGGGCCTCGCTAGGTAGAGAGAGAGAGAGAGAGAGAGAGAGAGAGAGAGAGAGAAGAGAGAGGAGAGAGAGAGATATTGATCACACGCGCATGCGCGCTGAGGCTGGCCGCGAACCCGGATCCTCTGGTCTCCACCTCCCAAAGTACTGGGATTACAAGCGTGCGCCACCACGCCCGGCTCCATTCAACATATTTTTAATGAGAGGCTTCTGGGTGCCAGGGTGGCCCCAGGGTTGTGCAGTTCAATGCCTTGTCAGGTCCTGTCTCCAGCTCTGGGGATGTAAAGAGCAAGGATAGAAAGCAACTGTCCTTAGTGTGACTGCAGGCTAGTGGAGGACAGGGTAACCAAATGATCTGAGTGTAAATTGGGGTATGGCTGCCATGCAGTGGGCAGAGGGCAGGGAGCAATAGGTAACAGGGTGGCAAAATCAAAATCTCCTAGGCACCAAGATACAATAGAAAGGGAAATTCATAAATGAGTTGTTCTGTCACAGTGGGAAGGAAATGTTGAAAAGGTAATTTCATGGCTTTTGAACTCGATATATAAACGAGTCAATGATTGTGGGAGGAAGAGAAGATCTGTGAGTTTTTTCTCGGGAATTGGGGACATGTCACCAGTGGGCCTTCACTGGCAGAGGTTGGTGTGTGTGCCTGCGATTGGGATGATGTGCAGTTAGAGGGAGAGGGCGGAGCTTTCTAACTTCCATGGGGGCAGAGCCATATGTTTCTGCTGCCGTGGGGTCAATCTGCACCTCTGGGATTGTTGGAAAGGTGTACGGAGTGATGGAGGGTGAGCCAGGCTGAGGTGGGGAGTTCCTGCTGTGGGAATGAGGATCCCAGGAAAGGGAAAGAAAGTCTCACCTTCCACCTGGAGCAGACCCATAGAGCTCGAAGACACCCAGACTGAGGCCTGCCCCGCCCTCCCTCTCTCCTCCCACTTCCACCTGCGACGGAGGTGGTGGGACATGGGTAGAAACCAACTCAAATGCCAACTCTGTATCTTCACTGAAGAGGGAGAGAAAAACTCTTAACTTGAATGAAGTGTGAAGCATTGATTAATATACTTAATTTCTGAATTGAGATGTGGTTGTGATGCAAGAGGGTTTTGACTATCACATGAGAGTGAGCAGAAAAAAACATAGGACCTGCCAAGCTTCTCTCCAGGGCAAGGGAGGGGCCCCTTCCATGGAGTCATTGAAAGGACTTGGAGAGGCAGAAGTAAACGTGGTTTTGGTTACACCACAGTGCTCCTTCAGTACAGAGGTTGTGAGTGGAAAAGCGTCAAGTCCGGGAGGGGGAAGGGAAGAGCCAGTCTTACCATGTTTGTGATTCTAAAAACATCTGTTTCTGTACCAACTAGTAACAAGAGAAGAGATATTCAATCCTCTTGTTCACGACATTTCCTATATTTGACATGCCATGTCCCTAAATTAGCCCCAAGGGTCCCCAAACTTAGCTCCTAGTTTCTACCTCACTGGTGATGCCACTGGGCATAGTCATGCCGATGATGTACCCAAAGAAATGGACGCCTGCCCACTCCATGTCCCAGGCAGCTGCTGCCTGAACCTCATCCCGCCAGACCCCAATATACCCAGTTTATCAGGTTTTCCAGGGAACATAAGACTACCCAGCTGCTAGTGATCCACAATGCCCTACAGAACACAGTCATTCCAAGAAGGAGTAGAAAAAACGAGGCAAATATTTGTTTCATTTCATTTTGAGAATGGTCTTTTCCTTAAAACTTCCATTTCAATTAAAAGTGTGTGCTTTTTTCTTTTTAGCCATAAATTATCCAGATTATTTCCAAATTTATACATAGCACATTTTGTGTGATTGGAGGAAATATAGTACACTCAGTGTGAGTCAACAACTGTTAATCATGTCCTGCCATGAAATTCCCCACTGGATGGGAGACTTGTCCTCTATGCAAAATGATCTGTATTTGTTCCTTGATGCAGAAGCCTATTTTCCTGTGCAAACTCTGAAACAGAACCATTAGATGCCAGCAAATGCTTGCATGTTAGTATAATAGATTTTTCAGGGTTTATCCATCACTATGATCTCTGTGGGATTATCTACTAAAAACATTTATGTCTACTAGTAGATGCTGTTGTCAATATAAAAAATCAACATTGTAAAAAAAAGTGGCAGATTTGCAAACTGGCATAAGTATACACAATATTGAGTATCAATAAAAGCAATAAAAGAACAGAAGAACTTGAGTGTATCTAAAATGGGAGAAAAATATATGCTCCTAAAGCTTCTTTTAAGAGACCATATATGTGAGTTTTTAAATTTCATATGGTTATATTGATTGAGACCGTTGCTTCTTTAAATTGCTTGAATGTGCTAGGAGTTAATCACTTCTCAGCCTTTTGGCTAAGATCAAGTGTAGAATGTATTAGGAGTTAGCAGAGACATTCTGTTTGCCTCACAGTGATCCTGAAGTTAAACATAAATACCTAAGTACTCCAAAGAGGCTCTCCCTCCTTAGCTTCTTATCTAAGTTCTGAAACATTGCTTTTGAATTGTAAGGAGGCAGCTATATCAAAAGGAAGCAGAGGCCTTTTCTGTTTGCTTTATCATTCTGCACTTGTCTTTTGCAGGCTCTGAAAACTTGGATTTTATCTTTTTGTTCTAGGGTTACAGTGACTGCAATGTGCAACATGGACTTCAGCCGGTTTCCCCTGGACACACAAACGTGCTCACTTGAAATTGAAAGCTGTGAGTAGGCTTGGGCTCAGGTGTCAGCACACAGCTCCTAAGGAATTCTAAACAGCTTTCTCTATAGCAGGAACAGTATGTGTTCCTCATTCCTAACTATGCTTTCCAAGTGATTTTTGAGATTGAAGCTAAGTCTAGAGTAGCTTTAAAAAGCAGGAGAAAGCCGGGTGTGGCGCACACTTATAATCCCAGTACTTGAGAGGCTGAGACAGGAGGATCACAGGTTTGCGGCCAGCCTCAGCTACTTAGTGAGGCCCTCCGCAACTTAGTGAGACCCTGTTTCAAAATAAAGAATAAAAAATAGGGCTGGGGGTGTAGCTTGGAGATAGAATGCCCCTGGGTTCAATCCCCAGTACCACCAAAAAAAAAAAAAAAAGCGGGAGAAAATCGGAACTAAAATCTTCTACTCCGATAATTGATCTTTCTAATGCCCCGTGACAATGGTCTTAAACTATGTTCTATGGAACTGGGAGTTTTCAGAGTTCCCCAGTGAGACTGCAGAGTAGGAAAGGGCTGAGTGGATGTGGGTCTCTTCCCAAGCCCTCGGCCCAACACACACACATACACACACACACACACACACACACACACACACTCCATCTGTTTTTTTTATTGCTCTTCTAATATTATTTTTGCTGAAGAATGGATTTCCTGGCAACAACAAATTTGACAATGATAGAAGTCCACAGGGTGTTACTGTAGTGACTGAGATACTCAGGTACAACCAAGGGACCTCAAGAAACTGCACAAACACAAAAGGTCCTGGAAAATGTAAAAATAAAATAAAACCAGGCTCCACAACCCCACAGGCACAGGAAATACAAGAAAAAATAGACAAATTAGACTTCACAAAAAAAATTTCAATTTTGTGCCTCAAAAGATCATACCAAAAGAGCAAAAAGGCTAGGCATGGTGGTGTATGCTGTAATCCCAGTACTTGGGAGGCAGAGACAGGAGGAACTGCCCTACTGTTTTCCACAGTGACCGTATCACTCAACATTCCTGCCCACAGTGCATGAGCGTTCCAATCACCCCGAATCCCCACCAATGCTGTTTCCTGTGTTTTGATAGCAGCATCCTAGTGACTCTGAGGTGGTGACTCACTCTATTGATTTACATTTCTCAAGTCATTAGCTTATTTTAATGTGCTTCTTGATCATTAACATATGGTTCTGGGAATATACCCAAAAGAACTGAAAACAAAGTCTTGAAAAGGTATTTGTACACAGATGTTCGTATCAGCATTATTCACAATAGCTAAAGCATGAAAGTAAGCCAAGTGTCCATTGATAGGTGAATGGACATGTAAAATGTGCTCTGTACATGCGATGGAATATTATTCAACATTAAAAATAAGGAAATTCTAACACATGCTATAACATGGATGAAACTTGAGGATATTATGTGAGAACATTATCTCCATCATTAAAAGGAGGGGCATGCCTTGCCTTAGACATATAGCTGAGTGGCAGAGTCAGACTGAAATACCAAATTTTCTGGCTCCGGAGCCTTGTTTCCCCCACTATACTGGGCAGCTTCAGCCTCCATCTGAAAAGTAGCTTCTTCCAGGTTGTAGCAGTCAGGGTTCCGCAAGGAGAGAAACAGAATGGTAGGATATGCATAGCAAGAGATGTACACAAGGAATCAGCTCACAGGATTGTAGGAGCTGCTCTGTTCTCTGTAGAGCAGGTCATCAGGAGGACAGCTAGAAACTCTCAGGCAGGAGTTGATGCCTCACTCCATGGATAGCTCTTCTAGGAAATCTCAACTCTGCTCTTAAGGCCTGTCACCTGACCAGATCAGACCCAACTAGATTATCTGGGATAATACCCTTTACTTAAAGTTGACTGGTTTTTTTTTTTTCGGTACTGGGGATTGAACCCAGGGGTGTTCTACCTCCGAGCTACACCCCCGGCCCTATTTTTTTATACTTTATTTTGAAACCAGGTCTCACGAAGTTGCAGAGGGCCTCACTAGGTAGAGAGAGAAAGAGAGACAGAGAGACAGAGCAAGAGAGCTGAGGCTGGCCATGAACCCGGATCCTCCGGTCTCCGCCTCCCAAAGTACTGGGATTACAAGCGTGCGCCACCACGCCCAGCAAAGTTGACTGTTTGTAGATACTAGTCCCATCTACAAAAACCCTTCACACATGAGTGTCTGATCAAATAACTGGGTACCATAGCCAAGCCAAGCACACAGATGAAATCTATCATCACACAGATGAAGGGTTAGAAAATGGAACAAAAATGGTGTCAGGGAGTCCTAGAAAGAATGGTTTACATGTGGGCAGATGGGACTGACAACTCTATGAGGTTTTACCTCAGTTATGTCCAGGCTGCAGGAGGTTTGTGCAATTGGACTAAGAAGTGGACTTGCCTGGAAGGTGGGGGCTGGGGAGAAATGGGAGCTCCAGAGAGGGTGGTGACCATGGAGTCACTTCCACTTTGCAAGTAGGAGCAACAGGTGGCCTGCAAGGAAAGGTCTTGTTCTGCCCCCATTTCTTCATGCATTGTTTCTTGCTAGAATGCAGTCCAGTCGGGTGTGGTGGTGCATACCTGTAATCCCGGTTCTTGAGAGGCTGAGACAGGAGGATTGCAAGTTCGAGGCAACAAAAATAAAAATGAAAATAAAACAAAAAAAAACTATGGCTGGAATGCAGTCTTTAATAGCTGATAGTTTGAAGGTATTTGCCATCAATCGATGAATAACTACGTGTGTGTGCGTGTGTATGTGTGTGTGTGTGTGTGTGTGTGTGTGTGTGTTACTGGGGATTGAACTCAGGGGCATTATACCTCTAAGCTACATCCCCAGCCCTATTTTTAATTCTTTATTTTGAAACAGGGTCTCACTAAGTTGTGGAGGGCCTCACTAAGTAACTGAGGCTGGCTTTGAACCTGCGATCCTCCTGTCTCAGCCTTCCAAGTACTGGGATTTCAAGAACCCAGGGGCATTCTACCTCTGAGCTACACCCCCAGCCCTATTTTATTTTTATTTTGAAACAGGGTCTCCCTAGGTTGATGAGAGTCTCACTGCTTGCTAAGGCTGTCCTCAAACCTGCAATCCTCCTGTCTCAGCCTCTCAAGTACTGGGATTACAAGCGTGTGCCACCACGCCCAGCTAATCACTACACTTTGAAAGAAGAAAGGAAAAGGCTAAATGACCCCTGGTTTATAAGGCTGAACCATGTGAAATTTTGTCAATATTTAACCATTTCTGACTTACAAAATAGCAATTTCAAACCAGGCATGGTGGTGCATGCCTCTAATTCCAATACTTGGGAGGCTGAGACAGGAGGATTGCAGGTTTGAAGTCAGCCTTAACAAATTAGTGTGTTTCTCAGCAACTTAGTGAGACCCTGTTTCAAAATAAAAAATAAAAATAGGCCTGGGGGTATAACTTGGAGGTAGGATCAGGACACAGGGCTTCCACAGCCTCCCAGACAGGCCAACCCTGCCCTAGGCCGTACCTGATACTATACCGCTAATTTTTTCAGATGCCTATACAGAGGATGACCTCATGCTCTACTGGAAAAAGGGCAATGACTCCTTAAAGACAGATGAGCGGATCTCACTCTCCCAGTTCCTCATTCAAGAGTTCCATACCACCACTAAACTAGCCTTCTACAGCAGCACAGGTGAGTGTGGGGCAGGGCTGAGCGCCAGGAGGCTTCAGCTAGAAGTGGTCAAAGTGGTCGAAGTGGTCAGTGGTCCCTCATCCTCTATTTCAGAAAAGGTGTCACTTGATTAACAAGTGAGTAATCCTGTGTCACTTGCTTTGGAAACTAGAGACGGGAGTGATAAATGAAGGTGGCGAGTATTGGGTGGAGGTGATAGGACTTTTATTAGTAAAAACTCAAATGCAAGCCACGTGTAGGTTCATTTGAGACAATGCCAGCTTAGCGGCTGGCATCTCACCCTGAATGTATTCCCCAGAACTCTCCTGTACAGCAAGAAACAAGTTCAGTTTGTCCTGTTTTCCACTTATGTTCTCCCTGCTCCAGCCAGTCTCTCCGTGATGCTCCACTCTTAACCAATGCCCTCTTGCTACGCTGCTTTTGTAGTCTCTCTGTTAGAACCTCTTGTGAGCCCCAGTGCAGGGATCTCCAGTCATTCCCCTGCTGGCCTGGTTGTTGCTTTGTGAGTCAGGGGTCTGGACGGGTTTGCCACCTCCTGTTGCCTGAGGGCATGTTCTGTGGTCCTCCAAGCAGCCTACCTGTGATGCTTAAACAGTTGGGGTTAACTCTCTCCATCTCTTGCCTCTATTTTGACCAATCACCTTTCAAGATGGGTTTGCTCAAATCTTTATGCAGTTTCTAGTGTTAAAACCTTGCATGATTGCACAGAGAAGTGTGAGCTTTTAAGTATACCATACTGTCTCTAAGAGAGAACACCAGTTTACTCCAAAGTAGCTTGGCAATCCAGCACACCTTTCTGGGTTTTTTGTTTTGTTTATTTTTACATTAAAAAATTTTTTTGCAGTACTGGGGATTGAACCCAGGGGCCTTCTACCTCGGAGCTACCCCCCCAGCCCTATATTTTATTCTTTATTTTGAAACAGGATCTCACTAAGTTGAGGAGGGCCTCACTAAGTAGCTGAGGCTGGCCGAGAACCTGGATCCTCCTGTCTCAGCCTCCCAAGTACTGGGATTACAAGCATGTGCCACCACGCCCGGCTCTAAAATTTGTTTTTAACTGCTACATAAACACATACAAATTTTTCAAATTTATGGGGTATCATGTGATGTTTAATAAATGTATACATTGTATAATGTTTAAATCAGGACAAACATGTCTGTTCCTGAATCATTTATCATTTCTTTCCCTTTTGAGGGGGTATTGAGGTTTGAGCTCAGGGACATTCTACCTCTGAGCTATACCCCAGCCCTTTTTATATTTTTGTTTTGAAACAGGGCCTCACTAAGTTGCTGAGGCTGGCCTCAAACCTGCAATCCTCCTGTCTCAGCATCCCAAGTACTGGGATTACAGGTGTGTGCCACATCTGACTTTTTTTTTTTTTTTTTTTTGCGGTACCAGGGATTGAATCCAGGGGCGTTCTACCTCCGCACTACACCCCCGGCCCTAGAGAGAGAGAGCTGAGGCTGGCCATGAACCCGGATCCTCTGGTCTCCGTCTCCCAAAGTACTGGGATTACAAGTGTGCGCCACCGTGCCCAGCTGACTTTTTTTTTAAATGTGTGGTACAGGGAATTGAATCTAGGGGCACTCTACCACTGAGCTGCATCCCCAACCCTATTTATTTATTTATTTATTTATTGCTGCTGGGGATTGAACCCAGGGACATTCTACTTCTGAGCTACTCCCCAAGCCTTATTTTATTTTTATTTTGAAACAGGGTCTCACTAGGCTGATGAGAGTCTCACTACTTGCTGAGGCTATTCTTGAACCTGTGATCTTCCTGTCTTAGCCTCCCAAGTACTGGGATTACAGGCGTGCACCACCACGCCCGTCTTATTTTTTATTTTGAGACAGGGTGTAAGTTACTGCACATGCTGGCCTAGAACCTGTGATCCTCCTGCCTCCGCCTCCCAAGTAGCTGAGATTACAGGTGTGCGCCACCGCACCCAGCCTCATTTATCATTTCTTTATAGTAAGAACATTCAGAATCATTTCTAGCACATCTTATCTTCAGTATCCATCACCCACAATCTTGCTTCATAAAGCTTTTGAACAGTCCCTCCACAGTCACTTGCTGGTACCAAGAGGCATGTGCCATGCAGTATAATTACCCAGAATGCTAAGTTCTGTGTCAGTGCTGCCCAGTGTCCGTTTATCCTCAGCCTTACGCATCTCCTGCGCATCGTGCCCGTTTCTTCATTCCACCGTCTTTCACAGGGCTGGACCAGGGATCATTCAATCTGTGCCTAAATACAATATTGTGTTGACCTTTACATCTTGACTTGGAACACATGCCCCCGTAAGAAAATCCAAAAGGGGAGCCGGGTGTGGTGGCACACGCTTGTAATCCCAGTACTTTGGGAGGCAGAGACTGGAGGATCTGGGTTCG
>PVJS01025806.1:15105-27649 GCA_004027185.1 Glis glis
CAAAAAAAAAAAAAAAAAAAAAAGAAAATCTAAAAGGGGTTGTTTAAATCACTGTTTCTTGACTTTGCAGTGCATACGAACCATGGCAGGGGATATTGTTAAATGGAGATTCTACTTCACTAGGTCTGGGCTGGGGCTTACCAGCCTGAATTTCTAACTAGCTCCCAGGTGATGAAGAGGCTCTTGGGTGGGTCCTAGACCATGTTTTGAGTAACAAAAGTTTAAATAGCCAGGCGTGGTGGTGCATGCCTGTAATCCCAGTACTTAGGAGGCTGAGATAGGAGGATCTCAGATTCATGCCAACTGTAGCAATTTAGCTAGACCCTCAGGAATTTAGTGAAACCCTGTTTCAAAACAAAAAGTAAAAAGACCTGGGAGTTTAGCTCAAAGGTAGAATGCCCCTGGGTTCAATCCCTAGTTGCCTCCCCTCCCCAAAAATAAAAAGTTAAATGACCTTTGTGTTTAGGATGAAGCCCAAAGATTTCCTGAGGCGGATTCACTCAGGTGACCTGGGTTACCATATAACTGTCTGTTGCCTGGTGTTGCTCATTCCCACCTTGTAAAGGTATAGTAATGTTCCCCCGGAAAGTCTAGGGCATTTATGATTCCCTGCGTAAAATTTCATTTATGAAGGAGCTGATTGGCTATGATACGTGCTCTTTTCTTTCTTATATCCCCCAGGCTGGTACAATCGTCTGTACATTAATTTCACTTTACGTCGCCACATCTTCTTCTTCTTGCTCCAAACCTATTTCCCTGCCACCCTGATGGTCATGCTGTCCTGGGTGTCCTTCTGGATTGACCGCAGAGCTGTGCCCGCCAGAGTCCCCTTAGGTAAGGACCGTCTCAATCACGCATTCCAAGCATCTGAAATTGCAAGTAATTCCTTCCAGGTAAAACCATTCAAATTTGTCCTTTACCCCTTTGAGCATTCTAACTTGAAAATACTCCAGGTTACTGATTCACAGGTAAAATCCCATAATTAAGAATTTACTGCTGGGCATGGTGGCACACACCTGTAATCTCAGTACTTGGGAGGTTGAGGCAGGAGGATCACAGGTTCAAGACCAGCCTCAGCAACTTAGTGAGACCCTGTTTCAAAACAAAACAAAACAAAACAAAACAAAAAACAAAAAAAGGGCTGGAGGTATATCTTGGAGGTAGAATGCCCCTGGGTTCAACCCAGTACCAACCCCAAAATAAATAAATCTACATAGCAAAATTGTTTCCAGATTCCCATCCAAACAATCCAAACAGCCTTCCTTTCGTCTTGTTACAGACATGTCTTAGGGTTGGGGGGTCCTGGTCTTTGAGTACTTTCTCTGCCCATCTATACAATGAATCATATTCTATAACAGGGTTTCTCAAAAGATGGCCCAAGGGATCTTTGTGACAGAATTTCTGAGGGAAATTGTTAAAAAATGAAGAGTCTTGAGTCTGTCTTATCTGAAGAATCAGAATCTCTGAGTGAGGACCAGGAACAACAACCTCCTCCTCCTCCTCCTCCTCCTCCTCCTCCTTCTTCTTCTTCTGGTGGTACTGTACTGGGGATTGAACTCAGAAGTATTCTACCCCTGAGATACATCCCCAGCCCAATTAAAAAAAAAAATTTTTTTTTGAAACAGGGTCTCGCTAAGTTGCTGAGGCTGGTCTCAAACCTGTGATCCTCCTGTCTCAGCCTCCCAACCACTGGGATTACAAGTGTGTGCCACCATGCCTGGCTGAACCTGCATTTTTAACCAGCTCTTCTGGTGATTTTTGTAATTACTCTAGTTTGAGAATCTCTCCTCTAAAAGTCTTACATCGCTGGCAAGTTGCCTTCAACTCTTTCTCACTTTAAATATTGTACCCACTTGACCATACACACCACCTGAGTGTGTGTGAGACAGCTCAGGGCCTGCAAGGGACAGTGTGACCTGCCAGGTTTTAGTGAAAACAGGTTGGAGCTGGCCCTTAGGATGACCCCAATCCCCTGTGATTTGATGTCTGCCAAGCAAATGTTCTGAGCTTAATTTGAAATCCTCGGCAAATTTCCACGGACAGATGCCCAGTGCTCCAACAGTTGTTCATAGCTAGAACAGTTACTGTGCTAAATAAATATACATCCTGGTTTTTTTTTTTTTTTTTTTGCGGTACCGGGGATTGAACGCAGGGGCGTTCTACCTCCGCGCTACACCCCCGGCCCTATTTTTTAATGCTTTATTTTTGAAACCGGGTCTCACGAAGTTGCGGGGGGCCTCACTAGGTAGAGAGAGAGAGGGAGAGAGAGAGAGAGAGAGAGACAAAGAGAGAGAGACCGATCGATCTATCCATTGATCGATCGTGCGCGCGCATGCGCGCTGAGGCTGGCCACGAACCCGGATCCTCCGGTCTCCGCCTCCCAAAGTACTGGGATTACAAGCGTGCGCCACCACGCCCGGCTACATCCTGGTTTTAAAATTTGTCTCCTACAAATGAAGTTAACACTTTCATCCTTCATAAAATGACCTCTGAGTTCTCACATCAACATTGCTGGATGGGCAGCCGGGTTCAGCATAGTAGTGGCTGGCCAGAGCTGCAGGACTACAGGGCTCTACAAAGGTGGCATGACACAAATGTTAAAATAAACCACATGCATTCTCTACCCCCTCGAATGAGGAGTGGTTATGAGAAACGTATGCACCTGTGTATACCTGCTTGTATAGGCAATCTCTCTCCCTCCCTCTTTCTCTCTCCTCTCTCTCTCCCTCTCTCTCTCTCTCTCTCTCTGTCTCTGTCTCTCTCTCTCTCTCTCTCTCTCTCTCTCTCACACACACACACACACACACACACACACATACACACACACACACACACACACATACACACACACACTTGAAAGAAATATCTTAATGCCAAAATGTCTGGAGTTCTCTGCAAGAGGATAAAGTGATTCAATGCTTTGATGAATATACAAGGTATACAGATGAGGGGAAAG
Source organism: Glis glis (assembly GCA_004027185.1). NCBI lineage: Eukaryota > Metazoa > Chordata > Mammalia > Rodentia > Gliridae > Glis > Glis glis. The sequence goes on from PVJS01025806.1 coordinate 18,062, forward strand.
GTGGGGATGAGGGGCAGAGAACAGGAAAAGATTCATAAAAGCAGGGGCATTCAACCACTGAGCTACACCCTCAGCCCCCCCTTTTTTTTGAAACAGGGTCTCCTTAAGTTGCTGAGGCTGGCTTCTAACCTGTGATCCTCCTGTCTCAGGCTCCCAAGTGTTGGGATTACAGGTGTGCACCCCTCGGCCCAGCTATAAAAGCTAATCTTGAGAGACTACTAGGTGTTTGAGCAAAGCTAAATCTTGAGAGATGAATAGGTGCTTGCTAGCAGAGGGGTGGGTGGAGGTCTTCTAGGCCCAGGGAGCAGTAGGGACTAGGAAGCAGAGGTATCAAGCTGTCTGGTATTTGTTGGAAGACAAGCACATGTTTTTTTCTCAATGTTCCCTGCAGGCATCACGACGGTGCTGACCATGTCCACCATCATCACGGGCGTGAACGCCTCCATGCCCCGCGTGTCCTACATCAAGGCCGTGGACATCTACCTGTGGGTGAGCTTCGTGTTCGTGTTCCTCTCGGTGCTGGAGTACGCGGCCGTCAACTACCTGACCACGGTGCAGGAGCGGAAGGAGCGGAAGCTGCGGGAGAAGGTGACTTTTCCTCGCTTGTAAAGGGTCTGGGCAGGACGGAGCCTGGTCTAACTCTGGAAGTGTGGGCAGATCAGACCCTCTCTGTAAAAAGGGGCTAGCTGGGTGTGGTGGTGCACACCTGTTATCCCAATATATGGGAGGCTGAGACAGGAGGATTGCAGGTTTGAGGCTAGCCTCATTCAGCGAGACCCTGTTTAAAAATAAACAATAAAAAGGGCCTGGGGGGGGATAGCTCTGAGGTAGAATGCCTCTGGGTTCAATCCTAAGTACCAAAAAACAAAATAAAACTGGAAGAAGCTACGCCCTACAGCGTACAGTTGCCTCTGAAGGGCTTCTGAGAGCTGGCGCCGAGCTCGCAGCCAGTGTGTGTTCGCTTGTTCGCAGCTCCCCTGCACCTGTGGGCTGCCCCAGCCTCGAGCCATGATGCTGGACGGCAGCTACAGTGACGGCGAGGTGAACGACCTGGGCAACTACATGCCGGAGAACGGAGAGAAGCCCGACAGGATGATGGTGCAGCTGACCTTGGCCTCGGAGAGGAGCTCTCCCCAGAGGAAGACCCAGAGGAGCAGCTACGTGAGCATGAGGATCAACACCCACGCCATCGACAAATACTCCAGGATCATTTTTCCAGCAGCGTACATTTTATTCAATTTAATATACTGGTCCATTTTCTCGTAGATGCCTGCAAGTCTATATATTTCACATTTTTCATGGCATGTACTATAGAAATATCTGTATAATGAAAAAGAATTGAAGAATGTTTTTTTAAAAATTCCCAGTACCCACCCATGTCTTCACTTTCCCTTCTCTACCGTTTCAAAACTTCATGGACAAAATACTTTTTGTACTTACTATGCATCTATGGCATAGATTCCCAGATGTATTGGCTTACTGCCCCCTTTTCAGAAAAAAAAATTACTCAGCACCCCCTGGTGCTTCCACTGCCCCTTATTTTTATTCAGTGCCCCCCAATTATACCCTAGATTGCTCTAGCACCCCCAGGGGCCATATCTCTGACTTTAGGAATCTGTGAATTATTGTATACAAGATCGTTATATTAGGTGCTAGAGGAATATGACACTATAGCAACTGATGTTAGTTGTTATCCGGGTCTCCCGGAAAAGCACAGTACCAGTGTTGTGGGCCCTGTAGTTCAACCTCATTTAGAGCCCAGAAGCCTGTTCACATAAAGGATTTCTTTTGTGTGAGTGTCATATTCTTTAGACCAGTTGGAATTGGGAAGCACCTAAAGTTCATTTGCAAGGAACCTACATGCACCTAAGTCCCCACTTGGACAGAAATTCATGCTTCTCTTTATAGCCTATTACCTATTTTTATGCATCTCTTCCTATTTAGTAAAAGGCAATAATATTCAATATTATTTTTATTTACCATCGGCTGTTCACAAGGGTTCACCTCTTCACAGGCTCTTTAGGTTGGTGCCATAGCTTCCGATTTGGGTGGGAATTTTTTTGGTAGGGAGACACTGAAGATGAGGAGGTATACATGCATTTTGTCTGTTTTGTGAGAGAGATGACCAGGCTAGAAACCTCGTGTGTAAGTGTTCCCTTCCTGTGATCACTGCATCCTGTCTTCTACTTGGGGGGCGGTCCTCATTCAAAATGAAGTCCCTTCTCAGTCATGTGGTATCCTCACTGAGGAGCCTGGGAAAAGACTGATTTCTTCTATATAAACAAAATTTCAAGAAAATGCGTAATTTAGACTACCTATAACTCATGAGAATGAGAAACACTCACGTGGTTTTCTTAGAGAAGGACAGCAAAAAGCAAAAGAACTCTGAAGACAATCACCAGACATCTGCATTTGTACCTTGAATACCAGCATTTTCTTTTCTTTTTACTCTCTCCCCCCTGGCCCCATACTGGGGATTGAACCCAGAGCCTCACATCACACATGCGAGTCTGCTAAAACTGCCATAGCGAAGTTCCGCAGACTGGCTGACTCAGATGACAGACTTATTTCCTTACAGTTCTGGAGGCTGAGTCCAGGCCCAAGGTGTCAGCAGGTTTGGTTTCTCCAGAGGCCTCTCTTTCTGGCTTGCAAATGGCCACCTTCTTGCTAAGTCCTCACATGGCCCTTCTTTGTACCCACCTGTGTTCTCTTCTCTCTCATCATATTGGATGAGGGCCCACCTCAATTGCCTCATTTAACTTCAGTGGCTTCTTTAAAGGCCCTATCTCCAGACACAGTCACATTGAAGGTTAGGGCTTCAACATGTAAATTATGGGGGTAGAGGGAACACAATAATAGATGCCCATGGAAATTAACCATTTGTGGAGTAGTACCTCTAATGCATCTTATAGATATGAGTTCTTGATTTTACAACACAATCCCATACAGTATTGTTTTTAAAAAGTGTGTTTAAGCCAGGTGAGGTGGCACACACCTGTAATCACAGTATTTGGGAGGCTAAGACAGGAGGATCGCAGGATTGAGGCCAGCCTCAGCAACTTAGCGAGGTTCTCAGCAACTTAGTGAGACCCTGTTTCAAAATAAAAATAAAAAGGGGCTGGGGTGTAATTCAGAGGTAGAATTCCCCTGGGTTCAATTCCCAGTACCAAAAAAAAAATGTTTACTTTGATAGTCACACTAGTGATTGTAAAGAATAAATTATTGAATTCATATTAAATTTCTTTGCTACATTTTCTAGCAATTCTCTGGTGACTTTTGCAAGCATCTAAAATTAGCTTTGACTGAGATAATTTTCATGCTAAAATGTTTTCTCAAGGTAGATCTTTCAAAGGTATGTAATTGAGAGAGCTCAGTAATATGACTTGGCAAAAACCCAAATATAAAGCAATCCCCTCTTTTCTGACAGTTTTAGAGAAAACCTCATCATAATCGAGGTGTGGCAACACATGCCTATAATCCCCATACTGGGGAGGCTGAGACAGGAGGATCAAAGGTTTGAGACAGCCTCAGCAATTGGTCAAGACTCTCAGAAACTTAGTGAGACTCTCTTTCAAAATAAAACAGATTGGGGGTGTAGCTTGGAGGTAGAATGCCCTGGGTTCAATACCCAGTACCAAAAAATACAAATAAAAGAAAAAGAAAGCCCGGCATGTGGAGCATGCCTGTAATCCCAGTACTTGGAAGGTTGAGACAGAAAGATCACAGGTTTGAAGCCAGCCTCAGCAATTTAGCAAGGTCCTCAGAAACTTAGTGAGACCCTGTTTAAAAATAAAAAATAAAATAGGGCTGGAGGTGTCGCGGGGCAGTACAACGCCCCTGGGTTCAATCCCCAGTACCAAAATAAATATATAAAAAAGACCTCATTAAATATGTGGGCAATCTACAGTAGCTAATAAGTAAGAAGATTTAGCTGGGCGTGGTGGCACATGCTTGTAATCCCAGTACTTGAGAGGCTGAGACAGGAGGATCGCAGGTTCAAGGCCAGCCTCAGCAACTTTTGAGGCCCTCTGCAACTTAGTGAGATCCTGTTTCAAAATAAGGAATAAAATAGGGCTGAGGGTATAGCTCAGAGGTAGAGTGCCCCTGGGTTCAATTCCCAATATCACAAAATTTAAAAAAAATGTAGAAAGATTTGGTTAATAATATTGTTGGGTTGATAGGTACTATGTCATACTGAATAATTAATTTTTGAAGAGTCAAATACACTTGACTACGACTATATAAAACATAATGTACTCTCTGCCTGGCGGTTCAGAAGGTAATTCAGGATTTTGAGGGTTTCATGTCACTGTTGTGACATAATGTGGACATAATAACGGTGGAGAGAAGTGTTAGCCCATAGAAAACTGTGGTTTTAGTCAAACCAGCTTTTACTTAATGGCAAAGTTCTCTTCTTATGTTAAAAACTCATAACCAATATCCTTTAGTTTTTTCATAATTCATATTTTATAGAAGAGTGGGGATGATAGACTTTAGAGAGTAAAAATGGTTTATGTTAGTAACAATTAAAATGAACACTTGTAAACCCAATTTTACAAAAAGCACTTTCACATTCGCTGTTTCGCTCAAACTTGAATGAGGCTGGAAAAGGTCGACTGACCGGGAGGTATATAACAAGGTGAATAAGTGAAAGACTCCTAATCCAGTGTTTACTTACCTGATTAGAAATAATAGATAAATACTGGACAAGCAAGCAGTTGTACACAATACATAAACAGTTGTATAAGGAGATATTTTTACCAAGCAATGCTACCTTCCTGTCCATCCATCTATCCATCCATCCATCCATCCATCCATCCATCCATCCATCCATCGGTACTTAGTACCTATTCTGTAGTAGACAACATTCTACACCAGTGCTTCTCAAACTATCTGTGTTGAGGGTTAGTTAACTTTTTAAAGTTTCCAATTCATCGGCTTTTTGCAAGATGAGTGTTTTGAAAGTCCAGTACCTGATGTAACCTGGTCCTGCACCTGCATTCCAGCTCTAGGAACATGTAGGTTTCAACACAGAGCCTGCTCCTGTGTGGGGATGGAGTCAGGATGATCACAATAGCCCACATGCAGAAAGAACACTTTCGGTTGAAGTTATCAAGAACAACTATGTTACAACTGAATTTCAGATATTGCTACGTGTGAGAAATTTAAGTGCCTGGGGTAGTAAGTATGTTATCCTATGCACACATCAGGAATTTTAGAGTAATAGCAGTTGGATCACTTCAGTATTATCATAAACTCTCAAAAAAAGTAGATGCTCTAACTTTTCAATTCCATATTCTAAATGTACTTTTTAATTTGTTTTCTTTCAATTATTTCTAGTAGTAGTACTACTAGAAATGGAAGAGTGGAAGAGACATCTTTACTGTTCTTGAGACCAAAGTATTTTATCAGTGCCCTCTGGTCTACTTAAAAAACAACTTACATATTGGTAAATTCAGTGAGTTTCTTCAAGTAGCATGTATAGCTCTGTACACACTCGAATGCTATGGTATAGAGCATGTGTTTGTAGAGCACCTGGCAGGCATGCAGGACTTGACCGTGGAACTGAATGAAGGTAACTGGGTCTCCTTGAGAATTAAACCCACGCTGAAGTGAGGTTAACTAATATGAGGTGCCCAACCACCCAGTTATACTCTGGATCTGTCATTGGAGGTAGGAAAGGGGGAAGCGTTTAGCTTTTTCATTTTTCATGATTTGCAAGTTTCAATACTCTGTTTAAAATAACATGATTTGTGCTAAAGACTCCAACCTTCAAGTACAGAAACCTTTCATTTCATGATCAGGCACTGAAGAACGTATGCTAAGAGACATGGACTGAGAAGTGAAGGAAAAGAATAAAACTAAGCAAAAACTCATGAAAACCTTAAAGCTACTTAGCAGGGGGAAAGTTTCTCATTTTCAGTCCAGATGAAAGTTAAACACAACCCCAATGACTAAGATACCAAATACAAACAATATCTTTGAATCTCTATAATGTCTGACAGTTTGACTGGTGTACTGAATCGAATGGTTGTTGTGTGGCATTTTTAAGATTGTACTCTCATGAATCTATCTTAACTTGATGATTCTCCAATAAATAAGAACCCTTTAAACCTTTTATAGGTCTAATTTATTCTGAAAAGTAAAAGTAAGACATAGAAGCACAATGCTATAAAAAGATGCAAAAGAAAAAAAATCATCTCCAATTCCCTCCATTTCCTTTGGTACTAGGGATTGAACCCAGGGGCATTCTACCTCCAAGATACACTCCCAGGCCTTTTTGTATTTTATTTACAGGGTCTCACTAAGTTGCTGAGAGTCTCAGAAAGTTGCTGAGGCTGGTCTTGAACTTGCGATCCTCCTGTTTCAGCCTCCCAGGTACTGGGATTACAGGCATGCACCACCATGCCGGCCTCCCCCAATTTTCTTTGGTTTAATTTTTTTTTTTTTTTTTGCAGTACTGGGGATTGAACCCAGGGGCGTTCTACCTCAGCGCTACACCCCTGGCCCTATTTTTTTATACTTTATTTTGAAACCGGGTCTCACGAAGTTGCGGAGGGCCTCACTAAGTAGAGAGAGAGAGAGAGAGAGAGACAGGGAGAGAGAGAGAGAGCTGAGGCTGGCCGCAAAACCCGGATCCTCCGGTCTCCGCCTCCCAAAGTACTGGGATTACAGGTGTGCGCCACCACGCCCAGGTGGCTTAAATTTTTGACATTTCTTTTTGTTTGCTTTTTGGCAGTACCGGGGATTGAACCCAGGGGCATTCTACCTCTGAGCTATACACCCAGCCCTACTTTTTATCCTTTATTTTGAAACAGGGTCTCACTAAGTTGTGGAGGGCCTCACTAAGTGGCTAAGGCAGGCCACAAACCTGCAATCCTCCTGTCTCAGCCTCCCAAGTACTGGGATTACAAGCGTGCGCCACCACGCCTGGCAATTTTTGACATTTCTAAAACTGGTCATCAACACTGAGGAAAACCTACTGAAGCAAGGAAAAAGTTTCTGGCAACAAATATGAAATAAAATCTTAAATTTGTTTTTTTTTTTTGCAATGTAGAACCTAGATGAATGTAATTCTAAAACATTATTCCTAAAAATGATGGATCCCAAGGAAAAAGAAATTTTTGCAGGCTGTGAGGTCTATGGAATTATTTAATAAGGATTAAAGAGGCAAAAGTTATGTTGGGAATTTTATTTATTTATTTATTTTTGCAGTACTGGGAATGGAACCCAGGGGCATTCTACCTCCCGCTACACCTCCAGCCCTATTTTATTCTTTATTTTGAAACAGGGTCTCACTAAGTTGTGGAGGGCCTCACTAAGTAGCTGAGGCTGGCCGCAAACCTGGATCCTCCAGTCTCAGCCTCCCAAGTACTGGGATTACAAGCGTGCGCCACCACGCCCGGCTTATGTTGGGAAATTTTACTGCTTATAATGCAAAGATTTCCCTTACACAAAGACCAAGTTTTAAATCTCATGCAGGCATGCCTAAACTGGATTCCACTTGTAATTTTCCAGTGGTTTCTTTCTCTTGAACCTTCTATTGGAAAATGATCTTTATATTGCCCAACTTAATGGTATGCCCAGAGAAACAGTTCAAGAATGAGAGAAGAAAATTCTCTGAAAATGTCTCAATCTTCATCTGAAATTGGCACCATTTTTCATGTTATGCATCTGCACATAAGTATCCTTATTTAAAAATCAATTTTAATGTTTTGGCTTCTCTCCAAAAATCTGTGACTATAACTTAGTATGAATCTTGCTATACAGATTTTGACTTTGACACTTCACATTGTTAAGACTTTGCAAAATGATCTTTAGTTGTGAAATATGACATGATTATACTCAAATATAACTGGTAGCTTAACCTCAAAACTAAAGATTTAAGTACAACAACCAGAACTATTTTCCCATTTTGCAGTACTATTTCACAACAGGATTTAATTATCATGGCATTCCTCAAGTTGGGTTTCAGTTTTTGCATCAACTCTGCATCTATTTTTTGTTGGGATAAATACAATTAGGTTTTTGTAACCTAAAGTATCCCCAGAGCAGTGCTGCATTACCTAGGAATGGATGGAATTCCAGAACAGATGAAGAAAGCAGAATCTCAGGCCCATCCCAGACCTACTCAACTAGAACCTGTATTTTCCCAGGTGATTCATTTGACTGACATTCAAATCAGCAAAGCTCTGAACAAGGGTCTCATAACCTTTCACCTTTTTTTTTTTGTGGTACTGGGGATTGAACCCAGGGTCATTCTACCTCTGAGCTACACCTGCCAGCCCTATTTTTTATTCTTTATTTTGAAACAGGGTCTCACTAAGTTGCGGAGGGCCTCACTAAGTAGCTGAGGCTGGCTGTGAACATGGATCCTACGGTCTCAGCCTCCCAAGTACTGGGATTACAAACATTTGTCACCATGCCCAGCTTTCACCTTTTGAGTGTCATTCACAAAGTGGTATGAAGCTGGGCGTGGTGGCGCACACTTATAATCCCAGTACTTGGGAGGCTGAGACAGGAGGATTGCGCGTTTGTGGCCAGCCTCAGCTACTTGTGAGGCCCTCCGCAACTTAGTGAGACCCTGTTTCAAAATAAAGAATAAAAAATTGGGCTGGGGTAGAGCTCAGAGGTAGAATGCCCCTGGGTTCAATCCCCAGTACTGCAAAAAAAAAAAAAAGTGGTATAAGCACTGCATTTACACATTCAACAACTCGTTCAATGAGTGCTTACTAAATGTGCTAAGCACTGTATTATGAGATGATCTCAAAGAAGTTGGTAAAGTACCCCTTGCAGTTTTCAGCCTTCGTCAAGCCCAGCTGAAAGAACATAAATGCCTCTTCAGAATACAAATGTTTGTCCAGGAATATTTTTAAAATATTCCTCTGCCACAAAGCTTTGTCAAGTTTAAAAACTTTTTTTCCCTAAATTCTGAGACAGAATCGGAGTTACTTGGGATTTAAGAGACTTGGGAGGTGAATTTCCTTTAGTTTTCCTGCTCCCACCCACCCTTCTTGGAAGGGGGAAGTAGTAAAAGTTCATCAAGTTACAGAAAGCAGAAAAAAATTCATTCATAATCCTATTAGCCAGCAGCAACCAGTCCTACTTTCTATTTTTTTTTTTTGTCTATAGATGTTTATATAGTTGCTATCATGTTTTCTGTACAAATTGATTTTGGTTCTTTTATATAACAGCATGACCATTTTCTACTAAATTTTCCATGTTATTTTGCAGCCATTAAAATCACTGCATACTACAGATATACATGTCAAATTTTTCCTAATATTGGATAAAAATAGTGCTACAATGCATACTTTAAGATATATATTGTCACACTAGACTATTTCCTTACAATAACAATTGTACACAGGGATATTGATCTGAGGTTTTTTGCTTTGTTTTGTTTTTGAGACAGGCTTTCACTAGCCTTAAACTTTTGATCATCCTGCCTCAATTCCTGAGTCACTGGGATAACAAGCGTGCGCCACCACACTTGGCTTCTATATTCCTTGTGTGTGTGTGTGTGTGTGTGTGTGTGCGTGTGTGTGTGGTACTTTGGATTGAACCCAGGGGCATTCTACCTCTGAG
>PVJS01025807.1:0-27544 GCA_004027185.1 Glis glis
AAAAAATAGGGCCGGGGGCGTAGCGCAGAGGTAGAATGCCCCTGCGTTCAATCCCTGGTACCGCAAAAAAAAAAAAAAAAAGATTAAAAAAATAGGGCTGGGGGTGAAGCTCGGAGGTAGAATGCCCCTGGGTTCAATACCCAGTGCCAATAAAAAAAAAGAAAGTTTCTTCAGACCCAGGCTCTGGAATCCATACCGTCATTTGCACCACATTGTATTATTCAAAGCTGCAGGACAAGACAGATCCAAGAGGGTTGAGACTCCGCGTCCTGAATACTGCTACTGTGATTTCCAATCGCCACGGGGATTGAGATTTCGGCGGGCTGCCCCGAACACGTGGCTTCCAGGTAGCTCTTAAAATCCAATCCTCCTTCTCCCCTCCATCTTCACCCGCCCTGAACTTTCTACCTTGGGGGAAACATGGTTTCTCTGTGTTCTGCTTTTATTTATCTTTTGCTCAACAAATATTTGTTGAGAACCAACTCCCATCCGGCCCTGTTCTGAGAACCAAGGATGGGACACTGGACGAGTATATAATACTTTTGGGGGATTTTTATATGCCATATGCAGATTTTCTATAGTCATTTCAAGGGCGATACACTTTTAAAAATTTGAAAACACAAAATAAACATTAGTAAATGACATTAGAGAAAGTTCAGGAAAAAGAAACGGGGAGTCTAGTTTGAAGACCGCTGGGATCCTCAGATGGGAAATGGAGCGGGCTTGGATCTGGGTGACAGTAATGGGGACAAAGGTGGAGTAAACAGAGAAGGCTTCAAGTCTGCATTTGGTCTAAGGCCATTGTAACTGCAGCTTCTTTCCGGGTGGCCTGGCCTGAGGACTTGTGCCTGGGGGTCTCTGCCGCCTTCCACACCATTCCCTCGGGCCTTCTTGGGGTCTGAGCTAGGACTGCAGTGTTCCTGAACCCTCTGGTCCTAATATTGTCTAGTGGCATTACATCATCATTCTTTTAAATTTATATATATTTGAATGGACACAAATTGTGCGTATTTATGGCGTTCGACATTGTGTTTGAAATATGTACACATTGTACAATGGATAAGATGAGGTAATTAACACGTGCGTCGCCTCATATCCTTATCATTGTTTTTTTTGAGTGTATATATGAGTGTTGAGAACACTCACAATCTACTCTTAGCACTTTGCAATTATCCAATACATTGCTATTAATGGTAGCCACCATGTTGTATAATAGATCTCTGTCTCTCTCTCTTTCTCTTTATACTGAGGACTGAACCCAAGAGCATTCTACCTTTGAGCTACACCCCCAGACCTATTTCATTTTTTATTTTGAAACAGGGTCTCACTAAGTTGCAGAGGGCCTTGCCAAGTTGCTGAGGCTGGCCTCAAACCTGCGATCCTCCTGTCTCAGCCTCCCAAATACTGAGATTACAGGTGTGCGCCACCACGCCCGGCTACACAATAGATCTCTTGAAGTTAATGCTCATGTCTGACTGAAATCTTCATCTCCCGACATTGGTCAAAGGGTAGATTTTGAGTATTACCTTACTAATTCCTACATTATCCCGATTTTCAGCATACCGAGTATAAATCAGGAGACACTCTGATGAGCGCGACTCAGGCAGCGAGGTGTTCTGCTAACCCAGCAAGTCAGGGGTGAGACCTGGATTCAGAAGGGGGTGCCCTCATTTCCTTTCTCATGGGACTAGTCCTTAAAGGTTTGTGTGATAGCTCTTCTATAGTGTTTGGTTAATCTTTTTTTTTTCTTTTTGTGGTACTGGGGATTGAATCCAGGGGCATTCTGTCTCTGAGCCACACACCCAGCCCCCCTTTTTTTTGGTACTGAGGATGGAACCCAGGGGCATTCTACCTCCAAGCTACACCCCAAGCCCTATTTTTATTCTTTATTTGGAAACAGGGTCTCATTAAGTTGCGGAGGGCCTCACTAAGTAGCTGAGGCTGGCTGCGAACCTGCGATCCTCCTGTACTGGGATAATAGGCGAGTTCTACTACGTCTGGCTAATCTTCTTGGTTCTTCGAAAAAAAAAAACAAAGAAAAACCACACACAAAAGAAAGATTATAGCCAGGTGTGGTAGTGCACGCCTGTAATCCCAGTACTTGGGAGGCTGAGACTGGAGGATCGCAGGTTCCAGTCCAGCCTCAGCCACTTAGTGAGGCCCTCGCCACCTTAGTGAAACCCTGTTTCCAAATAAAAAATAAAATAGGGCTGGGGGTGTAGAATGCCCCTGGGCTCAATCCCCAGCACAAGAAAGAAAGAAAGAAAGAAAGAAAGAAAGAAAGAAAGAAAAGAAAGAAAGAAAGAAAGAAAGAAAGAGAGAGAAAGAAAGAGCCGGGCGTGGTGGCGCATGCTTGTAATCCCAGTACTTTGGGAGGCGGAGACCGGAGGATCCGGGTTCGCGGCCAGCCTCAGCTCTCGCTCTCTCTCTCTCTCTCTCTCTCCTTAGTGAGGCCCTCCGCAACATTGTGAGACATGGTTTCAAAATAAAGTATAAAAAATAGGGCCGGGGGTGTAGCGCGGAGGTAGAACGCCCCTGCATTCAATCCCCGGTACCGCAAAAAAAAAAGAAAGAAAGAAAGAAAGAAAGAAAGAAAGAAAGAAAGAAAGAAAGAAAGAAAGAAAGAATTATAGTGACGTCAGTGCAAGGAAACCAAGTATAGCAGCTTTTAAAGTTAGCAGTGGAAATTTCTCAGAAATAATCATGGCATTCAGGTAGGTTTCCTCCGAAGGAAAAGGTAGGTTGGATCATGAAAGTTCTAGAAAAGAGTCCTTGAGACTGTTACCTCCAGAATCCCTCAGGTAAACAGATGAGGAGACTGGCGTCTCACGAGGGGGCAGGACTCGCCCAGGGACACACGGGAAATTACCTGCAGAGGCAGGATCCCAGCTCAGCTTCTTTTTAAATCTGACTTCTTGGTCGGAACACTTTCTGGGCTTGACAATTCTGAACCGCTTTGCCTGCGACGGGGGTTGACACCTGGTAGCCCTCAGATATGTTTTCTTTGGTGGTTTTGTCTCGGAGGGGCCCACTGAGTTAATTGACCTCATTTAGAAAGGAGAATATCCAGTCGGTCGTGGTGGTGCACACCTGTAATCCCAGTACTTGGGAGGCTGAGACAGGAGGATCGTAGGTTTGAGGCCAACCTCAGCAATGTAGTGAGACTCTCAGCAGCCTAGCAAGATCCTGTTTCAAAATTAAAAAAAACTTAAAAAAGGGCTGGGGGTATAGCCCAGAGGTAGAATACCCCTGGATTCAATCCCAGTACCCTCCCCTCCAAAAAAACCCTACCTTAGCAGGGTGTGGTGGAACATGCCTGTAATCCTAGTACTCGGGAGGCTGAGACAGGAGGATCGCAGGTTCACATCCAGCCTCAGCAACTTAGTGAGACCCTGTTTCAAAATAAAAAGTAAAATAGGGCTGGGGGTGTTGCTCAGAGGTAGAATGCCCCTGAGTTCGATCTCCAGTACCACACACACACACAAAAAAAAAAAAAAGAAAAGAAAAAGAAAGAAGATCCATCAAGTCTGCATGGCTCTAATTGGGAAGAGCTGAGAATTTGTCCCTTTTCGACAGGACAGGGGCTCTTTGGTAGCCGGAGGCCTCCCGGCCCTTTCTCTCCTGGAGGTCAGCGCCCTGGCTCCTGCCGGCATCTGGAGTTGCCGCCTTTGGCTCGTGGCCTGCCTAAATGACAAGCCCTCTGACCACACCTTCGAACCAAGCCATACTCAGTTTAGAGGAAAGAAGCAAAATTCATCCTGTTGGGTATTTTCTTTGGTGGACAACAAAGAAAACCCAGGTCTTCCCACGTCTTCATCTGCTTTATCCTCTTGCGGAGTTATATTAAAATAAGCGGCACGCACCTGTAATCCCAGTACTTGGGAGGCTGAGACAGGAGGATTGCAGGTTTGAGGCCAGCCTCAGCAACCTAGTGAGGCCCTCCGCAATTATACCCTGTTTCAAAATAGAAAATGAAAAGGGCTGGGGTGTAGCTCAGAGGTGTCACGCCCCTGGGTTCAATCCTCAGCACCAGCCGATGGTCCTGCGGGATCTTTAAGGCATACGGGAATAATTCATAAATACGGTGAAGTCTAGTCAGTGACTCCTTAGTTGGTTTGGCCCACACAATTGGACTGGAGAGATGGAACATTCTGGATCACGCTGGGTTTGGTCCCTTGGGAGGGGAGATGGACATGTTCGTCTTCTTATGGTCCCACAGGTCATGTGAGCTGGGTCGTGGGCTCTGTTGTTACTGCTAACAGCGTTGTGTCAGTCCCGAATGATCCTGTCTGCCATAGAGCCCCACATCTGTGTGTTCATGGGTTAGTGGCTCACAGTGAGGTCCCTGGGCCCCTGCACCGGAGCCACCAGGCTCCTTGTTAATTTCATGATTCCTCCTCCTCCTCCTGCCTGTACTCCCTGAACTACCAAGGCGGAATCCTCAGATACAGGGTCTGTGAGTTGACCTTTTTTTTTGGTGTGTGTGTGTATGTGTGTGTGTGTGTGTGTGTGTGTGTGTGTGTGTTGTACTGGAGACTGAACCCAGGGGCATTCTACCTCTGAGCTACATCCCCAGCCCTATTTTATTTTTTATTTTGAAATGGTCTTGCTAAATTGCTGAGGCTGGCCTCGAACCTATGATCCTCCTGTCTCAGCCTCCCAAGTACTGGGATGACAGGTGTGCGCCACGCCGCCCAGCTTGTGAGTTGGCATTTTAACAAGGTCCCCCATGACCCTGGGCCAAACTAAGGTTGAAAACTGCTGTCCCAGACTCTTAGGTGTCTGTCAGTTCCTTCGGTGCTGCCTGCCCAGGGGCCTTGACAATTATTTTTACTTTTATTATCTCAATATAACTAGAAGTATAGATGCTTCTAATTGAAAAGAACCCATCTCCTAGGGAGATCAGCAAGCCTGGGGTAGATTATGAAGTGTTTTGCTGCTCATGGAGGAGGGGCCCCCCAAGGTAGAGTCTTGGGGTACAGGATGAAAATCAGGGAGACTGTGAACTAAAGATGCTTGCTCCCCCAAATAACCCTAGGTCCCAGGAGCCCTGCACAGCCCAGGAGGAAGAGGCTGCCCCCCCCCCCAGCCTGCAATCGAATCCCCCAAGGCTCCAAGATGCAAAAGCTTTGGGAGTTTAATCCCCGCTCCCCCGGATTCCCAACACAAATTCACGGGCAACTTGGATGAGCAAAATGACTTTGGGATTAGCCAGGCATGGTGGCGCACGCCTGTCATCCCAGTACTTGAGAGGCCGAGAGGAGAGTCGCAGGTTCGAGGCCAGCCTCAGCAACTTAGCAAGACCCTGTTTCAAAATAAAAAATAAAATAAAATAGGGCTGGGGATGTAGCTTGGAGGTAGAATACTCTTGAATTCAATCCCTAGTACCAAAATAAAAATAAATAAAAAGACTTTAGTAACAAAAGGAGCCGGCAGAACCAGCCACCGAGGTGACGGAGGCTGGGTAAAGAAGGAAGCTCTGTGATTCCTCCGGGACCAGGAGGTCACGGAAGAGATTCTATCCTGTTCTTGAAGGTGTTTTTTACTGATCCCTCTGTCACCCTCCAGGGGATCCATGCTGCAGATTCTGAGCCCAGAGGGGAAAATAAATAAATAACTGCGTGTGTATGGAGGACGAGGACCGAGCCAGCCGGGCTGCCAGCCGTGGCCCCAGGTGCGAGGGACGGGCACGTCATGCTGCCTGGCCCTGCAATCAATGCAGCAGGCAGGAAATTAATTTCCCCCCTTCTCTTCTCCTTCCCTCCCTCCCTCTTGTTTTTACACAAGGGCCTTTTAAAATGTTGGTTACTGTCTGATTAGAGCGCGATAGAGGTTCGAAACAGCCTCTTTTGGACTAAACTCCGTCTGCCCTTAACTAGAATGATTGGTTGGTTGCCTTGGTAATTGTCCTCATCCGCTGCGTGGAAGTCACAATTATGAAGGTCTTCTGGGCACTGATCCTCTTAGTGCCTTTTTCTTAGAAGTTCACGACAAGATGGGACAAAGGAGACCTAATAGATTTTATTGCTCAGTTCCTTTCAGCGCTCAGGAGCCCATGGCATAAGGGCAGCGGCTGTGAGTGCCGTTTAAATTGGTCGGCTGTGCCCGGAGAGAGTGCTTTAGGCTCGAGAGAGTGGCTGAGGTTCTATTAGCTGGAGGCCAGGGCCGCAGAATGAGCCCCCAGGCCTGGCTCCCGGGCCTCCGCTCATAATGGAAACCCTCAATGGGCTGGGCCGGGTGGCATCTGGCACTGAGGGCTGGGGCACTTAACCTTTCGCTGATCACGGAAGGAAATGGACTTATAACTCCTCTCTTGAAACTCCGGTATGATTCAGGTTCAAGGCAGGGGAGTTTTGTGGGTCATTGAAATACCCGAGCTGGAAAATGTTTTGGGCAGAGGCGGCTCTCCACCTTCTAAAGAGAAACAGGACTCCATTAGCCGGGGTAATTGCAAAGGACGAAGAGGAAGAAAAACGATGATGATTATGATGATGTTGATAATCACGGTCATAAGAATCCTGTAATTTATCTGTAGAGGGTACAAGATGCTCACCGCCATTACCTCAGCCCGTTCTCAAAATAGCCTGGGGCTTGTGAGGCCTTGCCTCATAAGATGGGGGAAACTGAGGCATGGGAAGGTTAGGACACGTTGTCCAGGCTGGAAGGCAGCATAGCAGTTATTCAGACACAAAGATATCTGGTGATAGCCAGGTGTGGTGGAGCACACCTGTCACCCCAGTACTTGGGAGGCTGAGACAGGAGGATCGCAGACTTGACGCCAGCCTCAGCCACTTAGGGAGACCCTCAGTAACTTAGTGAGACCCTTTTTCCAAATAAAGATGAATAAATACACAAATAAGAAGGGCTGAGGGTACAACCCAGAGGTAGAATGCCCCTGGGTTTAACCCCCAGTATTCGAAAAAAAAGAGTTATCTGTTTATTAAAATCTTTCAGCCGGGCGTGGTGGCGCACGCTTGTAATCCCTGTACTTTGGGAGGCGGAGACCGGAGGATCCAGGTTCGCGGCCAGCCTCAGCTCTCTCTCTCTCTCTCTCTCTCTCTCTCTCCTTAGTGAGGCCCTCCGCAACTTCGTGAGACCCGGTTTCAAAATAAAGTATAAAAAATAGGGCTGGGAGCATAGCGCGGAGGTAGAACGCCCCTGAGTTCAATCCCTGGTACCGCAAAAAAAAAAAAAAATCTTTCAAACATGTAGCATCTCCTTTCACTAAAATAAAACCAATTCTAAATTTGGGTGGGGATTCTAGCCTCTTTGAGCTGCACTTTGAAGACTAACTACTTAGGTGTTCCAGGAATGGAAGTGCTGTCATTAGAAAAGCTTTGAATCTTCTTATGGTTAGATATAGAATGTCCCCTGAAGAGCTCATGGATTAATGTTCAGAGTTGATGTCATTGAGTCATGAGGGTTGTAATCTCCATCAGTGAATAAATGCATTGTAATGGATTTACTGGGTGGTCACCTAGGCAGGTGGGGTGTGGCTGGAGAAGTTGGGTCCCGGAGGGTGTGGCCTTAGGGATTGTGCTTGCGTCTTTGAATCCCCTTGCTTGTTCTCTCTTGCTTCTGGCCTCTGTGATATGAGAGCAGAGTCTTTGTTCTCTCCCTCTCTCTGCTTCCCAGCGCCCTGAGATCCATAAACCCCAGCCTCACATGGGCTGAACCCCAAATCTCCAAAAACTATGAGCAAATACATCTTCCTTCCTCTAAGTTGCGTGGTCAGTTGTTCTGGATGACAGCAGCGAGACTGTTGACTGAGATAAATCTCAATGAGTCCCCAGTTGGAACAGAAAAGTCTCTGGAAGACATCTCGCCTACGTTTTTCTCACCTAGAGGGCCAAACTCTGTTCGATGGGGAGCTGTGTTGAGAAGGATTCGGAGGCTGTGTCTGGGGTTACTGAGAAAGGCGCCATCTTGGTTAGCACCGCTCTCCGTGGTGGGGGTCGATGGGGATGGTGTCTGCCTCCTCTGTAGGTGTGTCAGCTGCCCCCTAGTGGACATTCCTTCTCCAGCTTGCTTTTCAGATGTAACTCTCATTTGAAGCCCCATAACACAATGTGGCTCCATATTCATCTTACGATTTTCAAAAATCTTTTTATTTGGAAATAATTAAAAAATACTATTTTATTTTATTTTTTTGCAGTACTGGGGATGGAACCCAGGGGCATTCTTCCTCTGAGCTACACCCCCAGCCCTATTTTTTATTCTTTATTTTGAAACAGGGTCTCACTAAGTTGCAGAGGGTCTCACTAAGTAGCTGAGGCTGGCCGCGAACCCGGATCCTCCTGTCTCAGCCTCCCAAGTACTGGGATTACAAGCATGTGCCACTATGCCTGGAAAAAAATACTATTCTTAAAAATAAGAATAGTATGAAGAAGACCCCCGTGCCTTTACTTAGGCTCACCTTCCTCTACTTGGATTATGTTTTACTGTCTCTCTTACATATGTATATATGATTTTGGGGGGAATCATTTAAGGGCCAGTGGTATATATCATGGCCCTCTTTTTGTGAGTGTGCGGTACTGGGGATTGAACTCAGGGCTGTTCTACCTCTGAGCCACATCCCCAGCTCTATTTTTTTACTTTGAAAAAGGGTCTCACGAAGTTGTTGAGGGCCTCGCTAAGTTGCTGAGGCTGGCCTCGAACCTGTGATCCTTCTGTCCGAGTCTCCTAAGTACTGGGATTACAGATGTGCACCTGGCTTATGACCTTTTGCCCTTAAAAATTTCAGTGTGTGTCACCAAAGAATATGGATGCTTAGATAACCATGTCACAGTTACTGACTCCAGAGAGATGGACGTTTAGCACTACCTTCTTCCCATCAAGCACCTGCAGTCCAGCGTCGCCAGTGGACCCCATCATGTCTTCTTAGAATCCTCCCAGTTCCATTTGTGCGTCAGGCATGGCATTTACCTGCCACGTCTTTCAGCCTCCTTCATGACCCTGGCATATTTGATATTCCCATAACTTTGAAGTGTCCTGGCAGAGGTTTAAAATATCCACTTATTTATTTGATATTTTTGAGAACCTAATATGTACACACTGTGCTGTAGGTGCTGAGCTTCACAAAGGTGAATTTGACCATTCTTGCCCCCAAAAAAGAGACCATCAGACAGTGCACACTACTGTTCATCTAGTACTTGTGAGGTGCCTGGCACTCTACCGAGCACTTCCCATGCCTCGTCGAGTTTAAAAAGACAGCAGCCCTGGGAGGGGCAGGCGGTGTAATTGTTCTCATTTGTACACGGGGAAACTGAGGCTCAGGAATGGTAGCGTTTGCTCTCCTAAGGTCACACAGGTAGTAAATAGAATCAAGATTCGATTTCAGGCATCCTAGCTCCAGGATGTACCACGCTCTCGACCAATGCACTATTCTGTCTTGGAGAAATAAGTTTGCCAGCATGGTAAAGATGGGATAAATAGCGTGTAAATAATCCATCATTGATTCATTTGTTCATTCGCACATTTCACCGATTATTTCATAAATTTATTTAATCATCGATTGGTTGATCTTTTCATTTATCATTTATCATTCATCCATTTATCCATGTTTATCCATTCATCTATTCATCTATCTTCCATCCATTTATCCATTCATCCATCCATCCATCCATCCATCCATCCATCCATCCGTCCATCCGTCCATCCCCCATCCATCACCATCCATCTATCCATTTATTTATCTATTTACCCATCTATCCATTTATCTATCCACCTACCCATTTACCTATCTATCCATCCATCCATCCGTCCATCCATCCATTTATCCATCCATCCATCCATCCATCCATCCATCCATCCATCCATCCGTCCGTCCATCCATCCCCCATCCATCACCATCCATCTATCCATTTATCTATCTATTTACCCATCTATCCATTTATCCATCCACCTACCCATTTACCTATCTATCCATCCATCCATTTATCCATCCATCCATCCATCCATCCATCCATCCATCCATCCATCACCATCCATCTATCCATTTATCTATTTACCCATCTATCCATTTATCCATCCACCTACCCATTTACCTATCTATCTATCCATCCATCCATCCATCCATCCATCCATTTATCCATCCATCCATTTATCCATCCATTCATCCATCCATCCATCCATCCATCCATCCATCCATCCATCCGTCCATCCCCCATCCATCACCATCCATCTATCCATATATCTATCTATTTACCCATCTATCCATTTATCCATCCACCTACCCATTTATCTATCTATCCATCCTTCCGTTTATACATTTATTCATGCCTCTGCTGGGTTCTGTGGGCACAATGGTGAAACAGGAGAGACACTGTCTAATAAATAAAGAAAGACAGATAATAAAGTATAATCTGTGTTGCAAAATTAAAAATATAGGGAGCAGGAAAATCTAACCTCATCCAGTGGGTCAGGGAGTGCCCCCCCCCAGTCAAAGTTGCACATAAACAAATTCTTAAAGGCAGTGTG
Source organism: Glis glis (assembly GCA_004027185.1). Taxonomy (NCBI): domain Eukaryota; kingdom Metazoa; phylum Chordata; class Mammalia; order Rodentia; family Gliridae; genus Glis; species Glis glis. The sequence goes on from PVJS01025807.1 coordinate 10,480, forward strand.
AGAGTTAACTAAAACAGGGAGGGACTGATTCTCTGAGAAGAAAGCAAAGTAGCTTCCTGGAGGACTTTGCCCAAGGCTGGCTTTTAAAGTATGGAGGGGCCGGGCACGGTGGCACACTCTTGTAATCCCAGTACTTGAGAGGCGGAGACCGGAGGATCCGGGTTCGCGGCCAGCCTCAGCTACTTAGTGAGGCCCTCTGCAACTTAGTGAGACCTGGTTTCAAAATAAAGAATAAAAAATAGGGCTGGGGTGTAGCTCGGAGGTAGAATGCCCCTGGGTTCAATCCCCGGTACCACAAAAAAAAGTATGGGGGGGACGTGAGGATCCAGATGAGGGTTAAAGGTTCCCAGTGGACGTCACAGCGTGAGCAAAGCAGGGAATTAAACAAGTCGCATCCCTCTCACCACATCTCCTGGCTATGCGGGCTCCCAGTGGCCATCTGTCAAGGACTGTTGATTGAGGAGCCTGTGAACTAGTTTCTAGTGCAACCAAATACACTGGACCTCTGGCTCTTTGGTTTTCATGACTCAGTCTGTTACGAAATGTCCGTGGCATGCCCCCCAGAAAAGCTCATGAGTTGGCAGTGTGAAAATGTTTGGAGGTGCAATAATTGAACCAGGGCTGTAATCTCATCAGTGAATTCATACACGGATGGATTAATCTTGCGATGGACTTCCTGAGTGGTAAGTGGAGGCAAGGGGGCCTGCCTGGAGGAGGTGGGTCACTAGGGTGTGGCCTTCTAGCCGTCCCTGGCTGCTTCCTGTCTTTCTACTTCCGCTGCCCTGAGCGGCTCTCCTCGACCACACCCTGCCGCTATGATGTTTCTGCCATGGAGCCAGTCAGCCGTGGACTGAACCCTGAAACGGTGAGCCCCAGAAACCTTCCCTCCCTAAGTTGTTTCCATCAGGTATCTTGGTAACAGCAGTGCAAAGCTAGCTAACGCAGTTCCCCAAATGGCTTCCCTCTGGGGTACAGAGCCTATGACGCCCCGTTTTGAGCCATGCACCTCTTGAGTTTGGGGGCAATTGCTTTGATGTGCTAGCTGCCATTGGGGTTACTGGGGTGACATTAGTGAGTCAAACAGAACAAACAAACCTATACCCTCATAGGCCTTATATTCTACAAATATAATTTGTAATTTGAATTGCAAATTTATTTGTAATTTTTTTTTTTTGGTGGTACTGGGGATTGAGCCCAGGGGCATTCTATCTCCGAGCTCCACCCCCAGCCCTATTTTTTTAATTCTTTATTTTGAAACAGGGTCTCACTAAGTTGTGGAGGGCCTCACTAAGTAGCCGAGACTGGCCTCAAACCTGCAATCCTCCTGTCTCAGCTTCCCAAGTACTGGGATGACAAGCATGTGCCACCGCGCCCGGCAGAGTCAGCCCCTGCTCTAAGCCTCAGTTTCCCCATTTGTCAAAGGAATGGGCTCAGTTAGACTCTGAAGGCCTTCCCAGCCCCCAAAGTCTTGGATTCCGTGAAGCAGAAGGGCGGCCCCACACTGTGAACCCCAGGGGCCGCGTCTGGGTGAACCTGGAAGCTCACCATCTTTGTTTTTCTTGGGAACTCCAGGGGCCATTCCTGACAGTTCACCCTCGAAGGCAAAGCAGAATTCTCCGTCTGTCGGCCTTGGTTCCTGCACTGACTTGCATTGTAACTCATTCGTTCTCGAAGTGGCAGGCGCAGGGAAGCTACCGGAAGGTCGTTTGGAGCCCCAGTCCATCCCGGCGGCTCGGTGACATCAGTGCCACTGGGCTCTTGCGTGTGTCTGCTCTGTTCACTTGGAGAAGAGGCCGTTTTCTGCAAAGGCGACTGAATGTCTTTATTTTTTTATTTTATTTTTTTGTGGAACTGGGGATTGAACCCAGGGGCATTCTACCTCTGAGCTACACCCCAGCCCTATTTTCTATTCTTTATTTTGAAACAGGGTCTCGCTAAGTTACAGAGGGCCTCACTAAGTAGCTGAGGCTGGCCGCGAACCCGGATCCTCCGGTCTAAGCCTCCCAAGTACTGGGATTGCCAGTGTGCGCCACCATGCCGGGCTCCTGAACGTCCTTGAGAGAGAGCCACTGCGGTGACTTCGGTGCAGGTTGCGAGAACTCCCACCGGACACCTTCATGTAGAAAGTAACCAAAAGGAGATAAGGGATTGGCTGTGGTGCCACCTTAGCAGGTGCATGGCAAATTCTGGAAACTAAATGAAAGACGAAACTGATGCAAAACAGATTAAAACCGGATAAAATCCAGCGGTTAGCAGAACAGGCCAGGTTTTATTTCCTTCCCTAGAGCTTCGTCTCAAAGCTCCCAGGAGCGCCAACCGATCTGGTGCTTGCTGCGGGTGCTGCCTGGCGGGCCCCTGCCAACAGGGTCACAGCTGCTGTCTCATCGACTCCTCCCAACATCGCTGTATCCCTGCAAAGCAGATTCCGTTTCCAGGAAGGGAAACTGAGGCTCAGAGCGGTGCATGCCTCATCCCAGGTCATACAGAGGCACAGCACAGAACTGAATTTAACATGGTAATTCTTGTGACTTCTCTTTTAAGTACTGCTCTGTGCCAACTTGGCAGGCCCACCTTCGACATCAGTGATACCTGGGGCAAGAGTAAGTACCCGAATTCCTGTGCTCAGAAACTGGTGAGCTAGCTGGGCGTGATGGTGCACACCTGTCATCCCAGTACTTGGGAGGCTGAGACAGGAGGATCACAGGTTTGAGGACAGCCTCAACAAGTAGTGAGACCCTCATCAATCCAGTGAGACCTTGTTTCAAAATAGAGCTCGGGGCTGGGCGTGATGGCACACGCTTGTAATCCCAGTACTTGGGAGGCTGAGACAGGAGGATCCAGGTTCGCGGCCAGCCTCAGCTACTTAGGCCCTCCACAACTTCGTGAGACCCGGTTTCAAAATAAAGTATAAAAAATAGGGCCGGAGGTGTAGCTCAGAGGTAGAACACCCCTGGGTTCAATCCCCGGTACCGCAAAAAAAAAAATAAATAAATAAATAAAAATAAAATAAAATAAAATAGAGCTGGGTGTGTAGCTCAGAGGTAGAATGCCTCTGGGTTCAATTACACACACACACACAATATAAGTAAGTAAGTAAGTAAATAAATAAATAAGTAAATAAATGGGTCTAAACTAGTGGGATAATAAATGTGCGTTGTCGTAAGGCGCTAAGCCCGTGGTGATGGCTATGCAGCAATGCACGAGAACTTAATTGAAATGGAATCCTACAGAACATATTCTTTGGTGTCTGCTTCCTTTCACTCACATAATATGTTTTTGAGATGCATCGAAAACATATGGTTGTCTTGTTTCTTTTTATTGTGGGGTCATAGTCCATGGTAGAGGTATTAACGGGACTTAGTTTTGGTCCTGGAGGTTGAACCCAGAGGCGTGTTACCTCCAAGCTACACCCAGCCCTGCTTTATTTTTTAATTTTGAAACAGGGTCTTGCTAAGTTGCTGAGAGACCTAAGTTGCTGCAGTGGCTTCCAACCTGTGATCCTCCTGTCTCAGCCTTCCAAGTACAGGGATGACAGGTGTGTGCCAACACGCCCGGCTATAACACGCCCGGCTATAACACGACTTTTTAAAACCCGTTTACTGTTGGAAGGTATCTGCGTTTCTCCCTCAGTCTTACCTCTTTCCATTCTCTACTTTGTACTTGAGCCAATTACAATGTCTTGTTCTCCCCGTGGGCGCGGTGGTGTGCACCTGTCATCCCAGTACTTGGGAGGCTGAGACAGGAGGATAGCAGGTTTGAGGCCAGCCTCAGCAAGGTAGCCAGACTCTGAGCAACCTAGCAAGACCCTGTTTCAAAACAAGAAATAAAAAGGGCCGGGGATGTAGCTCGGAGGTAGAATGCCCCTGGGTTCAATCCTCAGTACAATAAGAAAAAAAAATGTCTTGCTCTGCAGAGACACATCAGACTTCCCAGCCCTGTCCTGAAGGCCCTGTCCCCGGGCTGGGGTGCTGGGGCGCTCTTTCCTTCTTCGTGTGGTACACACCCGCATCCTTGTCTCTCATAGCAGCTCGCCGCGCCTCCTGGAGAGGCTTTGTCTCCACTTAGTCTCTGAATTCGTTGGGCTGTCGGGCACTTCCTCGTCCACTAACCCGTGTTTACACGGCATTAAACCGTCTAGGTCCGTGTTTGTCTTCTGGTTAGCTGCTTAGCTTGCAGAGGACAGGCATTGTCTCGCTAATCCAGAACATCGTGGGTGCTTAACCCAGGTTTGTTGAGTGAATCCTTTTCTCTGGAGGAAGCGCTGCCCGGGAGTCCTGAGTTCTGATTCCCGAGCCGGGCTGGCTAAGCTCTAAATCGTATCCCTGCCATTTACGCGTTGTGTGATTTAGGCGGCCGAGCGACCTCTCTGAGCCTTAGAGCTTACCCATGAGGCTTTTGTGGACACTGAACACGGGGATGTATATAAAATACCCAAGACAATGCTTCATGCACAGTGAGCACTTGTTAAAATGTTGGCTGCCTTTCTTCTTCTTGTTGCTGCCGATTTGGAAGAGCAGCGTTCTAGAAAAAGGGCAACCCAGGCATCATAGCCTGTACTTAGGCGATGGCTTCCAGCCTGCGTCTCTGTGTTCACATCTATAAACCAAGGCTCGTTTCTTGTATGATACGAGCGAACCAGTTTCCCTCTTTGCATTTTCTACCAGCTATAAAACCTGGTGACTCACCCTCCACCGCGGTGTCACCCCCGTCTGACCAGTTGGGCCTGTCGGGGCACCCTCTCTCCTGCAGCTGCCGGGAAGAGCAAACAGCAAGCCCGGCGCCTTTCCCTGCAGTCTGGGCTTCACCCTCCGCTGTCTTCACACCTGGAGGATTTCCAGATGCGGGATCCTGTCCCCTACCGCAGAGGAGAGCCAACCCCATCCAGAGAGACCTGGAACCAGATCCCAGCTCCACCACCGCACCCCTGGATAGCTTGCTTTATTTATTTATTTAATTAATTAATTTATTTATTTAGTTTTATTTATTTTTTGCGGTACCAGGGATTGAACCCAGGGGCGTTCTACCTCCGAGCTACACCCCCGGCCCTATTTTTTATCCTTTATTTTGAAACCAGGTCTCACGAAGTTGCAGAGGGCCTCACTAAGTAGCTGAGGCTGGCCGCGAACCCGGATCCTCCAGTCTCCACCTCCCAAGTACTGGGATTACGAGCGTGCACCACCACGCCCGGCTATTTATTTATTTTTGTACTGGGGTTTGAACCCAGGGACATTCTACCTCTGAGCTACACCCCCAGCCCTATTTTTTATTCTTTATTTTGAAACAGAGTCTCACTAAATTGCTGAGGGTCTCGCTAAGTTGCTGAGGCTTGCTGTAAACCTGCAATCCTCCTGTCTCAGCCTCCCAAGTACTGGGATGACAGGCGTGCACCACCATGCGGATGACTTCGAGTAAGCGATTTAACCTCTCTGAGCGGTTCCCCGGGGATTAACGTAGGCACCTGTCAGCGTTGTTGTGTTAAATGACATAATGCATGTAGCCTATCGCCTGCCGTGTCTAGTGCATACAAGCGAGTTGAAAAGTGTCTACTTTAATGTTTCGGTCCAACCCTACTTAATTGGGATGAGCATTATTCTCGAGGATTCTCTGGGGCCCAGGACTAGGGCCGAATTCCCTTTTTTTTATTGCCTGTTTTCCCAGTGCAGGAGTTTTGCTGAGGAGGTGTCCCCAAGGTCAAAGCGACTCAGGCCAGGTTCTGACGGGAGGAAGGACCCCAAGGTCACTGGCCCCCTGGGGCTGGAGAGGAAGAGGTCACCTCGTCAAGTTCCTCTCCAGGACAAAGCAAGGTGTTGGTGTCTCCGGAATGTGACCCGGCTCCCCAGGGCCTGATCACCTGCCTGGGCCCTGAGTCTCCACCTTTGAGAGGCCCTGGAGCCGGCCTGTCCGCTGGTGTCCAAAGCTCGGCTACCGACTCCACTGTGTTCCGACACAGACGGGATCCGGCGGCTCCCTGCAAAGGGCCCTCCTCAGCCCATGTGTGTGTCTCCCCCCAAATGATGCAGATAGTTCTGAAGTCACCAGGGGACCTCGAGTTCTCGCCCTAGGATGGAAGGAGCTAGAAAAGGGTGCGGGCAATGTTTTTGTGGGTTGGGGGAAAATCGTGGGTTTTCTGTGCTGGTTAGACTGCATTCTCCCGCCCCAAAACAAGTTTGTCACTGTTAGAGGGGTGACAGTGACAGGCAAGTCTGCCTCATGGGGGACCCTACTTCCTGCCCCAGTGACAGCCCCTCCCGGGGAGTCGTCGCGGGTCTGTCCCTGCGTTTGGTGTAGCACGGACCGCAGTCTCTCCAGGAGGCTAGATACATGCTCCATGGATCCAACTTAGCAAGTGGAGTTGGATATGGAAGTTGGGTTTGGAGCAGGGCATTCGGAGACACCACAGCAAAAGAGAGCTGGAGCCGGGCGTGGTGACGCACGCCTGCCATCCCAGTGCCTGGGAGGCCGAGACGGGAGGTCACAGGTTTGAAGTCCACCTCAGCAACTCTGCGAGGCCCTCAGCAACTTAGCAAGACCTTGTTTTCAAATAAAAAAATAAAACAGGGCTGGCGGTGCAACTTGGAGGTAGAGAGAGGCCAGCTTCAGCTGTCTGCATCTGGTGCCTCTAAGTCCTGCCTTCCCAGGTCAGGGGCTGATCGTCCGCGTTCCCTTACTCCTCCTGTGACACCCCCCCCCCCGTGTGCCAGGCTGCGGCACAGAGGACAGAGCCCGAGTGATCTGGGGTTAGAATCCGGAGAATCTAGTTTGCAGAGTCCTGGGTCGGAGCCTGGGACTCACTCACAGGCTGGAGCAAGGACAGCACATTTCAGAAGCGGATCAGGTTGCGGGCGTCTGGTGGGTGGGGGATCACGCGACAGGGCAGGAGGGAGGGAATCTGCTTGGAGTTTCAAAAAATTGGAGATTCACCTGCTTATATCACTTCATGTTCACCCTCCCTTCTGCTCTTTTTTTTTTTTGCCGTGTTAGGGATTGAACCCAGGAGCATTCTACCTCTGAGCCACGTGCCCAGCCCTATTTTTTTTTTTTTGCGGTACCGGGGAGTGAACGCGGGGGCATTCTACCTCTGCGCTACACCCCCGGCCCTATTTTTTTATACTTTATTTTGAAACCGGGTCTCACGAAGTTGCGGAGGGCCTCACTAAGTAGAGAGAGAGAGAGAGAGAGAGAGAGAGAGAGAGAGAACTGAGGCTGGCCGCGAACCCAGATCCTCCGGTCTCCGCCTCCCAAAGTACTGGGATTACAAGTGTGCACCACCACGCCCGGCCCTATTTATATTTATATTTATTTTATTTTGAAACAGGGTCTCACTAAGTTGCAGAGGGCCTTGCTGAGTTGCTGAGGCTGGCCTCCAACCTGCGATCCTCCTGTCTCAGCTTCCCAAGTACTGGGATCCCAGGTGTGCGCCACTACACCTGGCTTTTTTTTTTTTTTTTTTACTTTGTGTTATTTAAACCTGGCTACCACCGTGGGGAAGACGAGGGGACTTGAGGGGAGTATCACCTTCGCCGTAGGGTCCCTGGGTGGGTGAAAGGCTGAAGGTGCGGCACACGCCTCGCCAGGCGCCTGCAGCAAGGGCGCCCTCCTGAGGTGGCGGTAATGATGGCACGTGCGTTTCCTTCATTATTAAGAATGATTGGGACAAACTTTGTGTCACTGCGAGTTTTCCCAGGGCAATCACTGTGGCCTTGACCACGACAGGTGTGGCCCGCGGGCGCCTCTTTCTCTCCGAGGCTTTTCCAGGTCAGAGGGTGGATGGAGCCGCGCAGCTCAGGCACCGGAGACAGCGGCCAGGAGGCGGAGGGTGTTGACATGAATGGGGCACGCAGCCTGTTGCTGGGGCTTAGTCTAATTATACTGGCAGCGGGCGGCCCCAGCGGTGCCACCCCCGGGGAGACAGAGCTTCTTTCTTTTTTTTTTTGTGGTGCTGGGGATTGAACCCAGGGGCATTCTGCCTCTGAGCGACACCCCCAAAACTATTTTATTGTTTATTTTGAACTGGGATCTTGCTAAGTTGCAGAGGGCCCCGCTAAGTTGCTGAGGCTGACTGTAAACCCATGATCCTCCTTTCTCAGCCTGACAGATCTCATGTCTGCCTCCTTAATGGGGCTATGCTGTGTCATCTGCAGAGTTCTGGAATGTTCTCTCCCGCCAGTCCATTGCATTTTGGCTGTTGGGGGACCTCCGGGTTGGGTGGTAAGGAAGGGGAGGTGACACGGGGGTATGGCCGCGGTGGACTCTGTTCAGGGAGAGAAGTTGCTGAGCTCTGGAAGCACCCTCTGGATTGGAAATGGAGCGGCGAGGAACGTTCAGCTGTTCGTGGGTCGCGCTGACCTCCTCTCGGGTCGGGTCACACATGCGCTGCTCCGGCCGCTCAGGCCAGCAGAAATCCGATCTGCCACGCGCTCCCGCCCCGGTGGGTCCCTGGGTTCTGGGCAAACCTCCATGGACGCCACTCGATCCCTGCCAACACGGGTGCATCCTCTCTCCCTCCCCCAGCCCGCCGCCCTCCTCCACGTGGGATCCTGCACGGGAGCGTTCAGAGCACTCCGAGTCTGCACAGGACGGCCCCACCTGCTCCCAGCTCCGCGGCGCTGCTGCCCTGCGCCCCAGGTCAAGTTCATTACCAGGTGGACGAGGCCCTGACCCAGCCGCCCCTGACTTCCCGGCTGCCTCTCAGACAACGCTGCCCCTGCCCCACGAGCTGCTGACCACTCATTTTCATATCGCTCTTCCCTTTGCAACCAGGACCTTCCTTCTGCCTCTTTCTCTCTGTCTCTCTGTCTCTCTGTCTCTCTCTCTCTCTCTCTCTCTCTCTTTCCCTCTCTCTCTCATACTGGGGATTAAACCCAGGAGCATTCTACCTCTGAGCTACACCCCCAGCCCTTTTTTATTTTTTATTTTAAAACAGGGTCTGGCTAACTTGCTGAGGGGCTCACTAAATTGCTGAGGCTGGCCTCGAACCTCCGCTCCTCCTGTCTCAGCCTCCCAAGTCCTGGACTTGCAGGCGCGCGCCACCTGGCCGGCTACGCACAGACTCTTCAGCTCATACGTACCGGTGCAGGCGAATGCAGAGGAGAACGGAGGCCGGGCTGCTGCTGTCCAGAAGGCCACCATGGGCAGGGGAGCCTCAGGTTTCGGCGTCCCCGAGCAGCAGCGTCACCTGGCTGAGTTAGGTGATATGCCGGTGTCTTCCATGTGTCCCTGTGGACCCACTGTCCTTCCTCCATCCGTCCCTGCGATGGGTGCCGGCCTCTGTCACTGCGTGGGCGAGCCTGTTTCCCCGGCTTCCTGGCGGGGTCGGCCGACGGGACATTGTCAGGAGCCCCTTGGCAAGGCGGTCACTGGTCGCTGTGTCCCTCCGCTCAAGGTCACGCACAGCCCTCTCTCGAGGGTCCAGGAACCTCTCCTTCCCTTGCCCTCGGGTGGTGAAGCCCAGCGGTGCTGGCCCCATCTGCTGCTCCACAGACGCGATGTCCCACAGCATGGGGCTGCTCAGAAGTTTGGGGAGACCCACAGCAGTTGGGAGGGGTACCCCAACAGGTATTGGCACTACAGTGGGTCACCTGCAAGTTCCCTCCCAATTTCTCCATGTGACAGGACCTTTGGAAAGGGACCATAAAGCCTGGCCTGGTGGTGCACGCCTGTAATACCAGTACTTGGAAGGCTGAGACAGGAGGATGACAGGTTTGAGGCCAACCTCAGCAATTTAGCAAGACCTTGTTTTACAATAAAAATAAGAAGAGTTGGGGGTGTAGCTCAGAGGTAGAACATCCCTGGATTCAACTCCCAGTATCACCAAATAGGAGGGAAGGAAGGAAGGATGGAAAGAAGGAAGAAAGGAAGGAAGGAAGGAAAGAAAGAAGGAAGAAAGGGAGGGAGGGAGGGAGGGAGTGAATAAGGAAGGAAGGGAGGGAGGGAGGGAGGGAGGAAGGAAGGAAGGAAGGAAGGAAGGAATCCCTATTAAATTAAGGCACGGCGGTGAGGTTTATCTATAGCTGAATGCATTACTAATGGATAAAAAGAATGTTTTCAAACCTTTTCCTCAAATGCAAAATACAATCCCGATAGTTACTGGCGTCTTACTGACCCAGACCCTCTTTCTGCAAAGACTTTAGCCCCTTTTATTCTGTGCCGGAAGGAAATATTGCCACACCCATTTCAAAGATGATATTGGCGAGGTGGAGAGGAGAGGTTTGCCGTTCCGAATTTCAAAGCCGATCCCAGAGCAGAGAAGTACAGGCTGCGGCTTCCGATCAGAGACCGCCTTCTGCCTCTCACTGGCTTGGCACGCCGTCTGCGGCCCGGGGAAGGAAGAAAGGGCCATGTGGAAGCTTCCAGAACCTCCGACAGTGGTTCCAGAGAGTCTGGAGAGGGGAAACCAGCATTTACGGCTTCTGCGCTGGGCGTCTGGCTCGGGAATCTAGGCGGCAGCGTGGGATTCCGGGGTTTATGGACAGCGACTTTTGGAGGGGCGTCTCCGCAGCGGGGTCGCCCGTGTCGCAGCGCGGGAAGTGGGCACCTCTCCAGCCTCCCGGACATTGTCATGCACACGTCCATCGGTGGCCCAGTGGGGACGTCAGACCCACACAGACGGTCCTGAAGGCCGGGGGGCGGGGTCCACCAGGAAATGTCAAGACACTGTCCCCAGAGAAGACCACAGACTCCACGGGCGCCATGTCGAACACAGAGGAGCTTTTCCACAAGGGCCGACTCGTGCTCAGCCGGCCCAGCCGACGTCTTCCTGCATTTTGAGCGTCTCTCCGCTCAGTCCAAACCCATTCTAACTCAATTTTGTTGGCTAAAAATATCTAGTTCCAAAACGCAATCTGGCCCCACAAGACATTTCATTTTCAGATTCACAACTCCCTTTGTTCTCTCTCTCTCTCTCTCTCTCACTCTCTTCCCACAGGCTTTGTTTGGGTCTTAGTTCAAAGAAGATGACTCTTATGTTTCTCTCTCCCCCAGGCACTTTTAGCCATTTCTCTTTTGTACTATTTCTAGAAGTTTCCTGTCCTTGAGAGTCATTAAAATAACAATAGCTAATTTTTTTTTGCGGTACTGGGGATTGAACCCAGGGACAGTCTACCTCTGAGCTACACCCCCAGCCCAATTTTTTAATTCTTTATTTTGAAACAGGGTCTCACTAAGTTGCGGAGGGGCTCACTAAGTATCTGAGGCTGGCCGCAAACCCGGGTTCTCTGGTCTCCGCCTCCCAAGTACTGGGATTACAAGCGTGCGCCACCACGCCCGGCCCTATTTTTTATTATTTATTTTGAAACAGGGTCTCACGAAGTTGCGGAGGGACTCCCTAAGTAGCTGAGGCTGGCCGTGAACCCGGATCCTCTGGTCTCCGCCTCCCAAGTACTGGGGTTACAAGCATGCACCACCACGCCCGACTAACAATAGCTAATTCTTACGTCATCTTTACATCTGCCAGGTATGTGCATTAACTTATTTAATTCTCACAACACCGTAAGGGTGCTGACCGATAGGAAAGCAAGCACAGAGAGGTTAACTAACTCAGCCAAGGACACACTGTAAGCAGGTGGGCAGGCCAAGATTCAAAACCAGCAGTCTGCCATTGACGGCGATGATACTGACAGAGCTGGCCTTTTTTCTTTTTGCGGTACTGGGGATTTAACCAGGGTTATTCTATCTCCGAGCGACACACCCAGCCCTTTTTTTATTTTGAAACAGGGTCTTGCTAAGTTATTGAGAGTCTCGCCTAGTTGCTGAAACTGGCCTTGAACTTGTGATCTCGTCTCAGCCTCCCAATTACTAGGATTCTAGGTGAGCGCCACCATGCCCAGCTTATGTTTTTGTTTTTTGAAACAGAGTTTTGCTAGTTGCTGAGAGTCTCGCTAACTTGCTGAGGCTGGTCTCAAACCTGCAATCCTCCTGTCTCAGCCTCCCAAGTACTGGGATTACAGACGTGCGCCACCACACCTGGCTCCTCTCGTAATTTTAGGTTTAGCTTTTTGGGAAATCACGATTGTTTTCCACAGTGGCTGCCCTATTTCACATTCCCGCCAGCAAGGCAAAGCCTTCCAGTGTCTCCACACCCTCCCCAGCACTTGCCACTGTCTGACTTTTGAGTGACTTTTGTCACTATTGGGGAGCGAGGTGGCATCTCGCAGTGGCTTTGATGTACAGTTCCCTAATGACCGGCAACGTCACGTATCTCTTCATGTGCTTCTGCTATTGTTTTCGTTTGTTTATTTGCGGTACCCGGGATTGAATCCAGGGGCGTTCTACCTCCAAGCTACACTCCCAGCCCTATTTTATTCTTTTATTTTGAAACAGGGTCTCACAAAGTTGCAGAGGTCCTCACTAAGTTGCCAAGGTTTGCCTCGAACCCGTGATCCTCCTGTCTCAGCCTCCCAAGTACTGAGATTACAGGCATGCACCACCATGCCTGGCTTTCTGCTATTGCTAATAGAAGATATATGTAGAAAAACAGAGAGAAATGTCTACTCAATCCCCTCTGTGTTCTTATTTTTAAAATACTTAAAAATAAAGCCGGGCGTGGTGACACACGCTTGTAATCCCAGTACTTGGGAGGCTGAGACCGGAGGATCCCGGTTCGCGGCCAGCCTCAGCTACTTAGTGAGGTCCTCTGCAACTTAGTGAGACCCTGTTTCAAAATAAGGAACAAAAAATAGGGCTGGGGGTGTAGCTCGGAGGTAGAATGCCCCTGGGTTCCATCCCCGGTACCGCAAAAAAAAATTTTTTTTTTAAATTTAAAAATAAAATACTTAAAAATAATTACTATAACTTACTTTTAATATACGTTCATTGGTGCACTGTAATTATACATCATAGTGAAGCTCCGGGTGATGGGAGCACGCATGCGCGTGGCACTTGGGGTGTTTCCCTCCATCCCACTGTCCCCTCCCCTTCCTGGTTCATGTCATTGAGACTGGTATTGATACTTTTGTATATGTACACAGCATTATTAGAACTGTTGTCTTTATCACGTCTCCTCCCCCTCCTTCCTCCCCCCAACCCCCTCCACGCTCCACTAGTCTCTCCTATTTTAAAAGCCAAAGCATAGCTTAAATACAGAAAATTTTATCCTTGTTAGGGAATAGGAGGATGCCCATAATCTGGCAGACGACCGGGATTAGTATACTATGGCTGTTTTTTTTTTTTTTTTTTTTTTTTTGCAGTACTGGGCATTGAACCCAGGGGCGTTCTACCTCCGCGCTACACCCCCAGCCCTATTTTTTATACTTTATTTTGGAACTGGGTCTCATGAAGTTGCGGAGGGCCTCACTAAGTAGAGAGAGAGAGAGAGAGAGAGAGAGAGAGAGAGCTGAGGCTGGCCGCGAACCTGGATCCTCCAGTCTCCGCCTCCCAAAGTACTGGGGTTACACCACCACGCCCGGCCCTATGGCTGTTTTAACCATGGCCACTAATGGGGTGGCTTAAAACAATAGAAATTAATTATCTCACTGTCTCTGAGGTCAGAAACCCGAAGTCAAGTATGGCTCTGTGAGGAAATGTTTCATAATTGTGTTTCAGTACCAAGATCCAGTACTTGGCAGCCATAGTTTAGATAATATTGTTTAGTGCTATTTGCTTGCGTGTTCACAACAAAACCTTTCAGAGGACCCACAAATCATGATATTGAACCCATTTCTGAGGCATTCCGAGCAGCAGAGCAAGTGCTGTCGCAGTCCCTGCGTAGACTGAGGTGTCCCAGGCCGAATTCAAGAAAGGAAACTAAATACCAGTTCTATGCACTCTGAAAGTATGAATTCACATGTTTTTCCAGCTTGCGGGGTCACTGATGGGGACACATGTCCCAGTAATTGTCAGCACGGCGTACCTGCAGTGCACGATACAATATTAAAGCAAGGTTTTTATTCTAAAACAGAATAAAACTGTTCAATTAAAAAAAAGAAATCTCAGCGGGGCGTGGTGGCGCACGATTGTAATCCCAGTACTCGGGAGGCTGAGACAGGAGGATCGCAGATTCGAGGCCAGCCTCAGCAACTTAGCAAGACCCTCAACAACTTAGCAAGACCCCCAAATAATAAATAAAAAGGGCTGTAGCTCGGAGCTAGAATGCTCCTGGGTTCAATCTCCAAAACCAAAAAAACAAAGAAAGAAAAAAAAAAAGGCATGTTTTCTCTGGATTTAGGACCAACTTCAGTTCAATATGATCATGTCTGATCCCTGCTTAACTACATCTGTAGAAATCCTATTTCCAAATAAAGTCAGATTCCTGGATCCTAGAGGTTAGGACTTGGACGTGCCTTTCCCAGGGGCACACGTCACCCCACTGCGCAGCTTAATCAAGGTCTAGAACAGTTCTCCCCTGACCACCCCGATTCCGCTATATTTTGCATACTTCCTGTTTTGTAACCTGCTCCATCCATACAAGGGAGGGCTGTGTGATCCTTTTTCATGTCCCTAAATTCAGACCAAAGTGCCCATTATCGCTTAAAATAAACGTGCAGTATGGAAGGGGAGTTTCTTGATGGACCCGCACCTATTGTACTCAGCCTGAGCCGTCAGGACGGAGCCTAATACACAGAGTGTCTCATAAAGGTTTGTTGAGTGAATAAGCAAAGGACTGGCCCTCTGAACTGCGGCCCTGCTGCGGCGGCCTCGCTCTCTGCCCTCCCTAGGTACTGTCTCCTGTGTTCTCTGAAATACTCCAGCGACTGACTTTGACCCCGGCGGCCTGGAGGGTCCGAGCTGCTTCCCCGGGGGAGGGGGGCTCCATTGCAGGGTGGGGGCAGGGCAAGCCAACCCTGTCCAGGTTTTATAAGCTGATAGAACGAGGCTGTCAAGTGCTTTTTATGGGAGAAGAAGCAGGAAGATGGCTTGTTTTGCAGACAGCGGGTTATTGGGTAATTACATTTTTATAGAGCTGTCGTGGGACAAATCAGGGCCCTGCTGTCTCCTTTGATGCTAAAAGGCAGACGGCCCCATAAAGACCAGAACAAGGGCAGGTGGCGGGGTCAGGGACAGAGCTGCCCCTTGGGGGTCAGCTTCTGCCTGGAAGGCCCCCCACCAGGTGCCCCTTTCGAGAAATACCCTGTGTTCTGGTCACAGTCCCGCTCTTGCCGGCCACTCTCACCTCTGTCTCTGGTGGCAGGCACAGGAAAGGAGACAGAGAGAGAGAGAGAGAGAGAGAGAGAGAGAGAGAGAGAGAGGTGTTAGGGGACGGGCCGGCCTGGAGGGAGCCAACAGTATTCTTTTGTTTTGTTTTGGCACTGGGGATTGAACCCAGGGACTTTCCACCTCCGAGCTCCACCCCCAGCCCTTATTTTATTTTATTTTTTTGTTTTGAAACAGGGTCTCGCTAAGTTGCTGAAGTTCTCACTAAGTTGCTGAGGCTGGCCTCCAACCTGCGATCCTCCAGTCTCAGCCTCCCAAGTGCGGGGATTACATGCCCGGTTCATCATTATTCAGACCTTCACTCTTTTCCTTACTGGTTCATTCTACACCCCAGCCCTATTTATTTATTTACTTATTTTTTTAATTTTGAGACAAGGTCTCAGTAAGTTGCCGAAGGTCTTGCTAAGTTGCTGAGGCTGGCCTCAACCCGCGATCCTTCTGTCTCAGCCTCCCAAGTGCTGGGATGACAGGCGTGGGCCACCACACCCAGCTGGTTCACTCTTTTAATCACGAATTCATTCACTCAGTCAGTAATCCATCCACTTACTCATTAATTCACTCACTCATTCATTCATTCAATCACCTTCTCACCCACTCACTCGCTCACTCACCCCCGCGCTCCAGTGTTTGGACTCGGGCCGCTCACCTCTGCTCCTCGAGGGCGCGTTCATTCAGGCAGGCGTTGTGGGCCTACTGTGTGCCGTGCGCCGTGGCCACAACACTGAACCCAACGGAGGCAACGGGGAGGAGAGGTGACAGACAGCAGCTGTGGAGCCAGTGAAACGCCCGCCGTGACCAGCACTGGGCGGCGTGCTGGGGAGGGCAGGCACATGGTCCCCCGGGCCGGGGCTGTCTCTGCAGGAGGGCCAGGGTGTCAGGGGTGGCGTCTGTCCCCGGCTGAGCTGAGATCTGAAAGGCAGAGAAGAACGGTCCAGGCCACCGGGTGGTGGGAGAGAACGTTCCAGGCCAGGGGTGGGGGAAGACCCCACCCAGCCCCCATGGACGGAGAGAACCCCGGTTCTCAAAAAGGCAGAGTCAGTCGGGCGTGTAATCCCAGCACTTGGGAGGCTGAGACAGGAGGATCACAGGTTGGAGGCCAGCCTCAGCAACTTAGTGAGGCCCTCCACAACTTAGTGAGACCCTGTCTCCAAACAAAAAATAAAATAGGGCTGGGGTGTGTGTGTGGCTCAGAGGTAGAAGGCCCCTGGGTTCAATCCCCAGCACCAACAAAAGAAAGAAGGCAGAGTGGCCCAAGCCAGGAAGCCACGTTCCATCCTGCGCTCCATTCCAAAGACGCGCTCCCTTCGCAGAAGCAGAATTGCCCCTGGGCTGCTGTCGTCCTAGCCCCAGCCAAAAATTCAGATCAAAGTCTTATGGGCACAAGTTTGGGGAAGCCAGTGTGGTGGTCCAGAGAGGGCCTCTTCATTCCTCCTCTTTCTGCCAGCCCTGGAAGTTTCTAGAAAGCTGTTCATTGCTGTTCCTCTTCCTGGGAGGTTTAGACCAAGGCTGAGGGCCCAGGCTTTTACTAGTCCCATCTGGGGACGAGTGCTTTGAATCAAGCTCTCTCTCTCCATCTCTCTGGTTAAAGATGGCTGCCGTCTTGAGCTCCCCCCCACCTCCCACACTCATTTCCTGCAGGGAGACAAGAGCCTTAATAAACGATTATTTATTGGGTTGGGCAGACCCTACCGAGTGGCATGTGTTGGGTTTCCAGCTGCGACCTCCAACTATCTCTTTCTAGTTCCAGAATATTTCCATTATTCCAACAGGAAACCTGTTTCCATTAAGCTGTTGCTTCCCACATAATAAGGAAAACTTCCTTCCCTCCCTCCCTCCCTCCGTCTCTCTCTCCCCTCTTTCTTTCCTTTTCTTTTCTTTCTTTCTTTCTTTCTTTCTTTCTTTCTTTCTTTCTTTCTTT
>PVJS01025808.1:8838-27644 GCA_004027185.1 Glis glis
CCAAAAAAAAAAAAAAAAAAAAAAAAAATAGGGCCGGGGGTATAGCGCGGAGGTAGAACGCCCCTGGGTTCAATCCCCGGTACCGCAAAAAAAATTAAAAAATAAATAAAAAATAAAAAGGGCTGGGGATGTAGCTCAGAGGTAGAATGCTCCTGAGTTCAATCTCCAGTACACCATAAGAAAAACAGAATACAATATTTTATGCCAGGGCTATGTAAAAAAAAAAAATCTCGGATATACAAGACAAGAAGAACATATTTAAAAAATATATAAAAACTTGGCACACACCTATCATCCCAGTGGGAGGCTGAGACAGGATCACAGGTTTGAGGCCAGCCTCAGTCAGCAACTTAGCAAGACCCTGTTTCAAAATAAAAAATAAAAATGGGCTGGGGGGGTGTAGCTCAGAAATAGAATGCCTCTGGGTTCAACTCCAAGTTAAAAAAAAAACACAGAACTACACTATCCCAAAACAACTAATTCCCATTTCCTATTTTTTTAAACAGGGTCTGACTAGGTTGATGAGAGTCTCGCTACTTGCTGAGGCTGTACTCCAACCTGTGATCCTCCTGTCTCAGCCTCCCAAGTACTGGGATTACAAGCATGCACCACCACGCCCAGCCTCTCATTTATTACTTCTACCTCTTGGCCATATATGAAGAAACTTTATGTACTCTTTTTAATTTCCTGGTACCTAGACCCCAAATATACTTGGTTCATTGGTTCTTTTTATCACATCTCAACTCCCTCAACCAACTGCAGGGCTTTTAAACTCCATTGGGCATAGGAGGAGGCCATTTGTAATCCACCCCTCCTCTGCCTTTACCCAGTCATCTCCCACCACTCCCTGCACAATGCCCATACAAAAGTATTAGCAAATTCTAAAATAAACAATGTCCTTTCCCAAGGTAGCCTACAAGCCTCTTCCTGGGGCACTCTGCACACACCTCCCTTCCTACCCCACCTACGAGACTCCAGCTCAAGTTTCACCCAGGCAATCCAGCCTATCAAACAACACTCACAAACTAACACCTTCTGGGCCACATCCTCATCCAGGCACACCACCAAATTACCTTCACCCACACCTACTGCCGGGTCTCACCCACTTTCTTCACACCTGTAGCCTTTTCCTACCCCCCATCACATTTAAGTCTGCTCTGCTGGCTTATTTCAGAAACCCTCCCAAGCATTAACCAACCCACGTTTCCATGCTTTAATGCTTCATATACCCGAGCTAGCAAACCTCCTTCCCATTCCAACATGTGGATTCACCCAGGTGCCACATGGGTCAACACTCCTCCCAACCCAACACCTACCCTACCATGCTTTCTCAACTCTTCTCCACAGCCACCACACCCAAACCCATCCTCGCTCAGCCTACAGCTAACTGCAATCTCACCCTTCTGCATCATTTCACCTGCCCTCACACGGCCCTCGCTCCCCCTTGCACATCTCTAAAACTGCATCCGTCGCTAACCTTTCTACACCTTCAACACCTCCAGCTTCCCCTCCCATCTACCCCTCACCAGTCCTCCCCACACCCTCGCCGGCCCCCATCGCAACTACCAGCTCTCTCCCACTCAGAAATCCCCTCCCAGCCCCCGCCTTCCGACTCCTCGAACCCCGCCCACACCCCTGTTTGGCCCCGCCCCAGCCTCGAGCCACGCCCCTTGCCCTGGAGGCCCTGCGAGGGGCGGGGCCTGTCCCTCCTCCCATTTCCCCCGCCCCCTACCGTCACGCTCAGGGGCAGCCCGACCCCGAGCGGCCCCGCGATGACCCCCGCGCAGAGGCCTGTGGGAGGGGCGTCGCAAGCCCCTGACCCCCCCTCCCGTCCCCCTCCCGCCCAGTCTCCTCCCCCTGGGAACGCGCGGGGTGGGTGACAGACCTGGCTGCGCGCCACCACCACCGCGCCTGCCGGGGGCGCTGCCGCTGCCTGAGAAAGAAGCCGCGGCTGCCGCCTGGAGGAGGTGCCGCCGCCTCCGCCACCGCTGCCGCCGCCGCCAGGGATAGGAGCTAAGCCGACGCCATTTTGTGTCCCCCTGTTGTTGTCGTTGACATGAATCCGACATGACACTGATTACAGCCCAATGGAGTCTCATTAAACCCAAGCCGCGGCCCCGCCCCGGCACTGTTCCATTGGACGAGACCACAGACACTGAAGGCCACCCGTTGGCCTATGGGTCTGTCCATCACCCACTCACTAATCACTCTACAGCCCATTGGGGCAAGTTCCTGCCGGTCATCTTGCCTCCACATAGACACACCTCTCGACCCATCATCCCCCCTCCGGCACCACCCCGGGGGAGGGTCCACTGCGAGTACCAATCAACAGACCCCGGGGCCCGCCTCTCCCAGGCACTTATTGGTCCAGCTCTTTTTCTCTTTCCCAGAACCGCGCCACCTCTACTTCCACCTACCCGCCCCCTCTGCCTCAAGAAATGGATTGGGTCTACTTGCAGCAGAGGCGCTTGGCCTCATTGGCTGCAGACAACGCCAATCAGGAGCCTTTTCCCTCTCCCCTCCCCCACTCCACCCCAAAGCCCCTAGCCCGCAGCTAAAGTTTGTGTGAGAGCAGATCGCTGGCGGCGGCCGCAGGATTTAGGGGTGGGCCCGGGCGGGCGCGCGCGGGCGGGCACGCGAAGTTAAAATTCGAGGTTCTCAGTCGCCAACTCCCGCGTCGGAGCGCGCGGACGGGCGCGCCGCCCGGAGCGTTCCATCCCGCCCCCTCCTCCACCCTCTCTCCCGTCCTGTCCCGGGCGACTACTCGCCCGCCCCCTGGCTCGCATCTTCCCACACACACACCCCTACCCTTCAAGCCCCACGCCGGTTCAGGCAGTACGGTGTCGCTGCAGCCTCTTCGCCATCCCATGCCGAGGGGGAGCAAGCCCCTACCCGCCGGGCGTGCACCCCCTCCCCCGGCTCCACACTCGCCCGTGTCTGCAAGCACGTGCACCGTTCGCTGCTGCCTCCGGCCACCCGGGTCCCCGGCTAACCTCGCCTGCAGCCCGGCCAATCGCTCGCTGCCCTTTGTTGCTGCAGCCCGGGTCTCCCCGCTGCCTTCCTCAGCCTCCGCCTCGTCCTTTGCCAGCCGCCCGGGTCCGCAGCGCCGCGCTCCCCCCGCCCGGGACCCACCGCCGCCGCCTCCTCTCCTCCTCCGCCTCCTCCTCCTCGGCTCCGGGCTGCAGCGCACAGAGCCCGAGGCAGCGCCGCCCAGCCCCGCTCCCCCCGCGCCGCCCGCTAGCCCGCCCGGCCCGGCCGGGGGCGCAGCCCGGACCCCGCCCGCCCCAGTCTCCGCCCCGGGGGTACCTGCCTCCGCCCCGGGGGGCTCCGCTTGCCGCCCTCCGGGGAGGGCGGGGATGCCGGTGTCCGCGGGAGGATGGGGACGCCTGGGCCGTTTGGGGCGGGGAGTATGCCCGCCAGGGCTGGGACTAAGGTGCGGTCCTCGCCAGCGCGCCCCCCTCCCGCCGCCGTGGGCCCCAAACTTCGTCCTTCGCCCGGGTCCGGTGCCCTCGGGCGATCGCGGCAGTTTTGGGGTGGGGGACGCCTCGGGAGCTGTGTCTACCCTGATCAGGAGGAAGAGGGAGCAGTGACATTCAGCGACTGCGGACAGGGCACGGCGGCGGCATCCTAGGGTGGGAGTGGGGATGTCAGACGCGGGCTGGAGGGGGAAGCTGCTCCTCACGATGCCCTCTCCCCGCCTGCGAGGAGCTGGCAAGCTCGGAGCCGCGCTCTGGGTGCTTCTCGGGCTGTGCTGCCGGATGGCAGAGGGGCTGGGGGGGCGGGGGAGACCGCTGGGGGGCCCTTCCCCCCTCTCCTCTAGCCAGCGCTCTAAGGAAGACTGATGGAGAAGTTCGGTTTTCCAGGCTTCCCCTGGGCCCCCCGAGTTCCTGAGGCCCACATGAGGGAGGCTGGAGGATCCTCTGGCCGCCTTGGCGAAGCCACTTTGAAGCTGCCCAAATGCCTCCCAGCGCCTCCAGAATCGGAAGAGAGCGTCCCCGACTTCCCGGTGATGGGTGGGATGCTCGCTCGCAGGGGAGACTTCAGAGTATAGGCTTGAGAAATGGCTCCTACAGAGTTTGAGCACGAAGTTTCCCTGCCGAGGTGCCATTTCTTCGGGAGGGGGAGAACTATGGCTCTGAAAAAGAACCAAGTTTCAGGCACGGTGGCCTGGATAGAAAACCACCTGTTGTTCCCTGAAGACTGTCCCTGGAGGAAGGGAGGTTCTGGGCCCTGGAGCGGCGGGGGAGGGGGGCTGGAGAGGAGCCTCAGCCTCCCTGACCCGGGTTGACTATTGACACTGCAGCAGCAACATCTTCAACTCATTAGAAACCACTGTACACTAGGTACATACTTTGTTAGAGCAACTTACCTTAGTTCTTATCTCAGACAAACAAAGCAAGCAGCACAGCCCTGTCCACAAAGGCAAAACCATAACACACTTTTTAAAGATGGTCTGCTACTTTGGGGTGTAAGATGCCCCTACTTCTATGCTTCCTGGCAGCAAGGTGAGAACGGAGTCAAGACAAAGGGCACAGAGTTGGATGAAAGGATTAAAAAGGGAGAGGGAGGCAGAAGAGTTGTAATACTACACTCAAAATTATCACTGGTTCCATTATAAACCCTTTTATAGGTGTTTTATTACTTGGTTGTTAGATTTTAAAACACAAACCTCTTAAGATTAAATCTTGGCATTCACAGACGCAGCCCAGGGAAACAAAACATAGGGAAAGCTCCACCACCGCTTGGCTATTTTTGAGTTACATTACTAATAAAACAAACAGCAGGTTGGGTTTCCTAAGTCTGGCCCTACCTCTTTAACTTAGTATCTTCAGTAGCTTGCTCAAGGTGAATTTTTACAAGCCATTAGTTTATAATTCAGTCTAGTTCATTTAGGTATTTCAAAGAGAAGGACATTTACAAGGTGTGCTTTTTTATAATGCAGGTGCTGGGATTTTTATTCTCCAAGAAGTTACTAAGTAAACTTAAGAATCCTGGCAGACTTTTAAGCCTTTATTTTTTTTCCCCTTATGGTCTGCCCAGATGCACTTTATTTTGTAAATTACATGAGTCCCTCAGACTGCATTTTATCTCAAGTAATAAAAATAAACCATGTCTTAATTAAAAACAAGTTTTAAAATCCCAACTCTGTATACTCAAAGTATGTTAAAGAAGCAAATAAGAACAATAAAAGCCAAAACGTTCACATTTAAGATGTTTTCATCCAGTGAGTTGTGGGGGACTTAGAGCATCTAACTGTCCTTATCATTAATGAGTTACACACAAGGCTTTCTAATGCATCAAGAATGAAGACACACCTTAGAGAGAAATGGGACTTGAGGCTGGGGGAGCAGCTCAGTGACACTTGCACAAGGCCCTAGCTTAGATCCCCAGGGCCACAGAAAAAAAAAAAAAAGAGAGAGAGAGAGAAAGAGAAATGGATCATGTTTGTCTAAATTTGCGCTCCTGTAACCCCAGGGGCTGGCAAAAACAGAAGACAGAAATCTCTTTATCCAACATCTTAATTTTTTTTTAAGGTTCTGCTCTTAAAGTTCTCTAAAGGGTGTGGCAAGGAAAGGGAATCTAGCTTTCTCATTGATATTCCCTTCTAGGGTTACTTTTCCTTTGAGAAAACTGGCTCTTCAGATAAGTGGGCCTGGAAAGGATAACAGAGACCCAGCCAGAGATGCGTAATGCTTACTCTTAAACCTCTCTTATCTGTGGTATCTCAGGTCCTCTACTGAGCGAAATAGCTCAATTAAGAAGTTAACCTAAACCGGGCGTGGTGGCGCACGCTTGTAATCCCGGTACTTAGGCTGAGACAGGAGGATCGCAGGTTCGTAGCCAGCCTCAGCTACTCAGTGAGGCCCTCCCCAACTTAGTGAGACCCTGTTTCAAAATAAAGAATAAAAAATAGGGCTGGGGGTGTAGCTTGGAGGTAGAATGACCCTGGGTTCAATCCCCAGTACCACCAAAAAAAAAAAAAAAAAGAAGTTAACCTAGAAATAGCTTGAATTGAAAATCAGGCACTGTGCAAATTTTGCAAGCCAACTGGGCTGGAGGATTATAAACCAAGAAATTCATCTGAGCTGGGCACCTGTAATACCAGCTACTGGGGAGACTGAGGCAGGATACTCACAAGTTCTAAACCAGCAACTTAGCAAGACCCTATCTCAAAATAAAAGATAAAATGGGCTGCGGGTGTAGCTCAGTGGTAGAGCCCTTGCCTACCTGTTGAGTCCCTGGGTTCAATCCTCAGCACTGCAAAAAAGAAAGAAGCAGCCGGGCGTGGTGGCGCACGCTTGTAATCCCAGTACTTTGGGAGGCGGAGACCGGAGGATCCGGGTTCGCGGCCAGCCTCAGCTCTCGCTCTCTCTCTCTCTCCTTAGTGAGGCCCTCTGCAACCTCGTGAAACACGGTTTCAAAATAAAGCATAAAAAATAGGGCCGGGGGTGTAGCGCGGAGGTAGAACGCCCCTGGGTTCAATCCCCGGTACCGCAAAAAAAAAAAAAAAAAGAAAGAAGCAGCTCATCTGACCTGCCCCCACCACCCCCAAGACAGCTGCCACTGGCTGCCACCGGCCAAAACCAGTGTGGTCTACACACCACTGGAATCAGAATGATCTAAGAATGAGCAGTACACACAGCTTCCCTGACCCAGCCCCAGAGATTCGGATTCAAGAGGACTCCCAAATCT
Source organism: Glis glis (assembly GCA_004027185.1). Lineage (NCBI taxonomy): Eukaryota > Metazoa > Chordata > Mammalia > Rodentia > Gliridae > Glis > Glis glis. The sequence goes on from PVJS01025808.1 coordinate 15,532, forward strand.
ACATTATTCTGTCCACAACATGTCTTGAAGCTTATAATCCTTGAGTTTGTGAACCACTGACCTAGGTTGAATCTTTCCCCAGCTGGAAAGGAAGTGTTTCTTCTGTGAGTGTCTTAGCACTAGGAATGGGGATGATTCCAGGCTGTGACCTATTTGTCCTTGAATCCTGAATGAGGAGAAAGTGCACAGTAGGTGCAGGAGGAAGCCCAAGGGAACTATAGGGTTTGATCTTTTAGGTTTGTTTACTTGCTCTGAGGGAAGTCTGAGAAGCAGCCTGATAAGAACTACCACATTCACATGTGCCCAAACAAGTCCATAGGAAAGAAATTGGGTAAAGAGGCAAGTTCTGTGTACATTCAATTAGTCACTTAAAAAAAAAAAAACATTATAAACCGGGCGTGGTGGCACACATGCCTGTAATCCCAGCACTTGGGGGGCTGAGACAGGAAGATGGCAAGTTCAAGGCCAGCCTCACCAAGTAGTGAGACTCTTATCAAGCTATCGAGATACTGTTTCATAATAGAAATAAAGCCAGGCGTGGTGGTGCACACTTGTAATCCCAGTACTTTGGGAGGCGGAGACCGGAGGATCCGGGTTCGCGGGCAGCCTCAGCTCTTTCTCTCTCTCTCTCTCTCTCTTTCTCTCTCTCTCCCTCCTTAGTGAGGCCCTCCGCAACTTCGTGAGACCCGGTTTCAAAATAAAGTATAAAAAATAGGGCCGGGGGCGTAGCGCGGAGGTAGAACGCCCCTGCATTCCATCCCCGGTACCGCAAAAAAATAAATAAATAAATAAATAAATAAATAAATAAATAAATAAATAATAGAAATAAAATAGGGCTGGGGATGTAGCTCAGAAGTAGAAGGCCCCTGGGTTCAATCCCCAATAACACACACACACACACACACACACACACAAATATATATATTCTCCACCTCCCATCTAACTACCACATCTGCCACATGGAATTCTTTCCCCACACTGACTGGAAACACTGTCCCCACCAGGTTCCAGTGTCTGCCAGACCTCATGCCTGTAAAACCAGCTACTGGGAAAACAGAAGCAGGAGGAATACAAGTTTGAGGCCAGCCTCAGCAATTTAGAGAGACCCTGTCTCAAAATAAAAAATTAAAAAGGATGGGGATGTAGCTCAATGATACAGTGCTGCCTGGCGTGGTGGTGTATGCCTGTAATGCCAGTACTGGGGAGACTGAGACAGGAAGATCGCAGGTTCAAGGCCAGGCTCAACAACTAAGACTCTTTAAAGATAAAAAAGACTGGGGTGTAGCTCGGAGGTAGAATGCCCCTGGATTCAATCCCCAGTACCTCCCACCCCCCAAAAAATGGCACAGGGCCCCTGGGTTTAATCCTTAGTATGGGGGCAGGGGGATGTCTGGTTTCTGGTTACTTTAGTCAAGAGCAGAGGGGGTAGAGGATTATCAGTCAAGCCATTAAATTAGCAAATTCAAACTATAAACCGGACGTGGTGGCTCATGCTTGTAATCCCAGTACTTGGGAGGCTGAGACAGTAGGATCACAGGTTTGAGGCCAGCCTCAGCTACTCAGTGAGGCCCTCTACAACTTAGTGAGACCCTGTTCCAAAATAAATAAAAAATAGGACTGGGGGTGTAGCTCGGAGGAAGAATGCCCCTGGGTTAAATCCCCAGCACTGAAAAAAAAAAATCAAGCTATAGCTGTGTATGAATAGCCAGAGTTATCTCAAATATCACTATTCTGCATCCCCAACCCATTAGTGCATTCCTGCTTAAAAAGCTTCAATGTCTTTGTGTGTGTGTGTGTGTGTGTGTGTGTGTGTGTGTGTTTGTGTATGGCACTGGGGATTAAACCCAAGGGCATTTTACCTCCAAGCTATACCACCAACCCTATAGGTTGATGCGAGTCTTACTACGTGTCTGAGGCTGACCTTGAACCTGCCATCCTCCTGTCTCAGCCTCCCAAGTACTGGGATTACAGGAGTACACCACCATGCCCAGTTTAGCTTTAATGTCTTCTAAATCCATTCTAGATCAAGTATAAACTCCTTAGTCTACCTCTAAGTCTATATGCATCTGCACCCAATCAGCATGTCGCCTCTGGCTCCTCCTTCCCACCAGGCTCCTCCCTACCAAGCTCAGCCCAGCCCACAGTTCCTGGTGCCCGCAGCTCTCCCTACCTTATCTGATGAAGACTTGGAAGACAGGATCCTCCAAATCTCTGAGTGGCTGCTGCCTGGTCTGTGAGGCTTTCCTGGTCTTTCCAGATGGCCCACAGGACTTTTTTTTTTTTTCTTTTTTTGGTACTGGGGATTAAACCCAGGGGCATTCTACCTCGGAGCTACACCCTCAGCTCTATTTTTTATTCTTTTTTTTTTTTTTTTTGCGGTACCGGGGATTGAACGCAGGGGTGTTCTACCTCCGCGCTACGCCCCGGCCCTATTTTTTATACTTTATTTTGAAACCGGGTCTCACGAAGTTGCGGAGGGCCTCACTAAGTAGAGAGAGAGAGAGAGAGAGAGAGAGAGACAGGGAAAGAGAGAGAGAGAGAGCTGAGGCTGGCCGCGAACCCGGATCCTCTGGTCTCCGCCTCCCAAAGTACTGGGATTACAAGCGTGCGCCACCACGCTCGGCTTATTTTTTATTCTTTATTTTGGAAACAGGGTCTCACTAATTTGCAGAGGGCCTTTCACCAAGTAGTTGAGGCTGACTGCGAACATGCAATCATCCTGTCTCAGCCTCCAAGTACTGGGATTACAAGCATGCGCCACCACGCCTGGCTGGCCCACAGGACTTTGAGCATGGATTTACCCTAACCTGGTGCTTGTTAAGTGCTTACTTAACATTTGTTGAATTACAGAATAAATAAAATTACCAACTCTGCTGTCATATTTTGCCTGTTTTCATCATTAGCTTTTCTACTGCATAGACCAGCTTGTTCATTTGTGTAAATGCACTAGTGCCAGAGAAGCTACTGAATAAGAAAAAAAATGAAGCCAGGCATGGTAATCCCAGTACTGTAATCCCACGCCTGTAATCCCAGTACTTGGGAGGCTGAGACAGAGAGGATTGCAGGTTCGTGGCCAGCCTCAGCAATTTATCAAGACCCTAGTTTGAAATAAAAAATAAAAGAACTGGGGGTGTAACTTGGAGGTAGAATGCCCCTGGGTTCAATCCCCAGTACCAACAACAAGAAAAAGGATAGCTCTTCCCAAGAAAGGAGAATAGACAATTTTATTTATTTATTTATTTATTTATTTATTTATTTATTTATTTTTGCGGTACCGGGGATTGAACCCAGGGGTGTTCCACCTCCAAGCTACACCCCCGGCCCTATTTTTTATACTTTATTTTGAAACCGGGTCTCACAAAGATGCGGAGGGCCTCACTAAGTAGTTGAGGCTGGCCGCGAACCCGGATCCTCCGGTCTCCACCTCCCAAGTACTGGGATTACAAGCGTGCGCCACCACGGCCACCATGCCCGGCTGAGAATAGACAATTTTACATATCAACATGTTCATTTTCGTTCTTCTTTATCTTTCCAATACAGTCATTGAAACTATTTCTAAGTCTGGCTACCTGACCAGAATACATGTAGGAATCATTGGACTTCTCTATATTCTTCCAGGGGTAAAAAAGTGTAGGTCACCCAGTGCAGTGGCGCACACCTGAAATCCCAGTATTTAGAGGCTGAGACAGGGGGTTTACAGGTTCAAGGCCAGCCTCAGCAATTTAGTGAAACCCTGTTTCAAATTTTTAAAAGAGGGCTGGGGCCGGGCGTGGTGGCGCACGCTTGTAATCCCAGTACTTTGGGAGGCAGAGACCGGAGGATCAGGGTTCGCGGCCAGCCTCAGCTCTCTCTCTCTCTCTCTCTCTCTCCCTGTCTCGTCTCTCTCTCTACTTAGTGAGGCCCTCCGCAACTTCGTGAGACCCGGTTTTAAAATAAAGTATAAAAAATAGGGCCGGGGGTGTAGCGCGGAGGTAGAACGCCCCTGCGTTCAATCCCCGGTACCCACAAAAAAAAAAAAAAAAAAGAGGGCTGGGGATTTAGCTTAGGGGTAAAATGATCCTGGGTTCAACTCCCAGTACCATAAAAAAATGTAGGTCAAAGTCAACCCAACCACAATTTTCTCCAGTATGCACAATTCAATGTTCTTACCTAGCTGAAAGTTTTTTCTTATTCTATATTCTTATTCTATATTCAATAAAGATTGTAAATATATACACAAGGGGGTCAGTGACAAAGGAATATAAAAAAGAACACCAAATTAAGAGTAGGATAGCCGGGAGTGGTGGTGCATGCTTGTAATCCCAGTACTTGGGAGGCTGAGACAGGAGGATGGAAGGTTCAAGACCAGCCTCAGCAATTTAGGCCCTGTTTCAAAATAAACAAATAAGCCGGGCGTGGTGGCGCACGCTTGTAATCCCAGTACATGGGAGGCTGAAACCGGAGGATTCGCGGCTGATTCGCGGCCAGCCTCAGCTACTTAGTGAGGCCCTCCGCAACTCAGTGAGACCCTGTTTCAAAATAAAGAATAAAAAATAGGGCTGGGGTGTAACTCGGAAGTAGAATGCCCCTGGGTTCAATCCCTAGTACTGCAAATAAATAAATAAATAAATAAATAAATAAAATTGAGATGGGAGCCAGGTATGGTGGTGCATGCCTGTAATCCTAGTTCTTGGGAGGCTGAGCCAGGAGGATCACAGTTTCCAGGATAGCCTCAGCAAGTAGTGAGACTCATTAACCTAGTGACACCCTATTTCAAAATAAAAATAAAATAAATAGGGCTGGGGGTGTAGCTCGGAGGTAGAACACACCCCTGGATTCAGTCCCCAGTACCACACCCACACACACACATAAAAAAAAAAATAGCTGGGTGTGGTGGTCCACACCTGTAATCCAGTACTTGGGAGGCTGATACCAGGAGGATCACAGGTTCAAGGCTGGCCTCAACTTAATGAGGCCCTCCACAATTTAGTGAGACCCTGTTTCAAAATAAAAAAAATACGGCTGGGCGTGGTGGCGCACGCTTGTAATCCCAGTACTTTGAGAGGCGGAGACCGGGGGTGTAGCGCTGAGGTAGAATGCCCCTGGTACCCGGTACCGCAAAAAGTAAATAAATAAAAAATAAAAATAGGCCTGGATGTAGCTCAGAGGTAGAATGTCCTAGGGTTCAATCCCAAGTACCAAAAAAAAAAACCTAAAAAATGAAGCCGAGTATGGTGACACATGCCTGTAAATGAGACAGAAGGGTTGCAAATTTGAAGCCAGCCTTAGAAATTTAGTGAGGCTCTCGGCAACTTAGCGAGACCCTATTTCCAAATAAAAAATTTAAAAGTCAAGCCGGGCGTGGTGGTGCACGCTTGTAATCCCAGTACTTTGCGAGGCGGAGACCGGAGGATCCGGGTTCGCGGCCAGCCTCAGCTCTCTCTCTCTCTTCGTTTCTCTCTCTCTCTCTCTCTCTCTCTCTCTCTCTCTACTTAGTGAGGCCCTCCGCAACTTCGTGAGACCCGGTTTCAAAATAAAGTATAAAAAAATAGGGCTGGGGGTGTAGCGCGGAGGTAGAACGGCCTGGCTTCAATCCCCGGTACCACAAAAAAAAAAAAAAAAAATTTAAAAGTCAGTCTGGAGTGTAGCTTGGAGGTTGAATATTTCTGGGTTCAATCCCCAGTACTGCAAAATGAACAAACAAACGAGAAAATGTACAAGGATGAGGGTATAGCTAGAATGCAGACTAGAATGGTCCTGGGTTCAATCACCTATTACCACCCCGCCCCTGAAAAAATAATAAACTACAGATCTCTACCAACTTTCCCTGTGGGTCACAAAAGGTCAATATTCAAGCCGGGCGTGGTGGCACAAGCCTGTAATCCCAGTATTTGGGAGGTTGAGGCAGGAAGATCACAGGTTCGAGGATAGCCTCACCAAGTAGTGAGACTCTCATTAATCCAGTGAGATCCTGCTTTAAAATAAAAATAAAAATAGGGTCCAGGGCTCGGAAGTCCAATGCATCTGGGTTCAACCCCCAGTACCACACACACACAAAAGGTCAATATTCTTGTATGTAAAGTGCCTAAAGGTGATAAAAAGAGTAAAACTCCCGAATAACTTTTTTTACTGCATTTTCACTTATAAAATCTTATATATATTTTACCTGGAAAGTTTAAAAAGTTGTAGGTACTACCACTGAAAGATAATATTTTAGCACATATTCTTCAAAAGTTTTTGTTGAGCCAGGCATGGTAGCGCATGCTTGTAATTTCAGTGCTTGCAAGGCTGAGACAGGAGCAGGTTTGAGGAGACCCTCAGCAAAAAGTGAGACTCTCATCAACCTAGGAAGACCCTGTTTCAAAATAAAAATAAAATAGGGTTGGAGGTGTAGCTTGGAGACAGAATGCCTCTGAGTTCAATCAAGTGCCACAAAAAGAAAAGTTTTTGAGGTGCTAGGGATTGAACCCAGGGGCACTCTACTTTTGAGCTACATGCCCAACCCTTTTTATTTTATTTTGAAACAGGGTCTCACTAAGCTAGTGTACGCTGGCCTCAGACCTGCGATTCTCCAGTCTCACCCTCCCAAATACTGGAATTAAAGGTGCATGCTATCACACTGGACTTCACATTTTTTTTTATGTCCATCCATATTCCTATTATGACTGAAGTTTGGGTTAAATTTTTCAGCTACAGAAACTGCAGTAGTCAAAATTTCTGACTAAAGTCAGGCATGGTGCACACTTGTAATCCCAGTACTTGGGAGGCTGAGACAGGAGGATCTCAGATTGGAGGACAGCCTTAGCTAGTAGTGAGACTCTCATCAACCTAGCAAGACCCTGTTTCAAAAAAAAAAAAAAGAGTTGGGCGTAGTGAGGTTGCTGAGAACCTCACTAAACTGCTGAGGCTGTCCTAGAACCTAGGATCCTCCTGTCTCAGCCTCCCAAGTACTGGGATTACAAGCGTGCACCACCACGCCCAGCTATAACTTTAATATAAGAACCTGGTGTTAAAGTGCCTCAAGCTTTACTTCCCAAAACAGTTCTCTCTCCCAAGCCTGTCTCTCCAAAATTCCTGGGAAATCTATAAATTCTAGAGTCAACCAAAAAAGAAAAAGAAAAAAAAGTAAAATTACCCTGTGCACTATGAACAAGTTAGATAGGATATCTTGAGAAACCTATAATTTAGGGGACTTTCTAGCTTATCTATTGGTCAGATAATGAAGCCCATGATCCAGAGGATGACCGCCTGGCATAAACTGCTTTGTGATCATAAGACTGAGTCATCCTCACATACCTTTCCATACTCACCTTTCAAGTTTCCTTTAAAAGAAGAGTCATAGCCGGGTATGGTGGTGCACACCTGTAATCTCAGTTACTTGAGATGCTGAAACTGGAGGGTCGCAGGTTTGAGAACAGCTTCAGCCAATAGTGAGACTCTCATCAACCTAGCGAGACCCCGCTTCAAAAATAAAAATAAAATAGGGCTGGGGCTGTAGCTTAGAGGTAGAATGCCCCTGGGTTTAATTCCCAGTATCACAAAAATAAAAAATAAAAAGAAGCCGGGCATGGTGGCGCACGCTTGTAATCCCAGTACTTGGGAGACCGAGACAGGAGGATCGCAGGTTCATGGCCAGCCGCAGCTACTCAGTGAAGCCCTTCGCAACTTAGTGAGACCCTGTTTCAAAATAAAGAATGAAAAATAGGACTGGAGCCGGGTGTGGTGGCGCACGCTTGTAATCCCAGTACTTGGGAGGCTGAGACCGGAGGATCTGGGTTCGCGGCCAGCCTCAGCTACTTAGTGAGGCCCTCTGCAACTTGGTGAGACCCTGTTTCAAAATAAAGAATAAAAAAATAGGGCTGGGGGTGTAGCCCGGAGGTAGAATGCCCCTAGGTTCAATCCCCAGTACCGCAATAAATAAATAAATAAATAAATAAAATAAAACATAGCTGGAAATGTAGCTTAGAGGTAGAATATCCCTGAGTTCAATCCCTAGAACAACAACAAAGTTAAGAACCTGAGTGAGTCTCCACTCCTGGCTGCAAACCTGAGATCCTCCTGTCTCAGCCTTCTAAGTACTGGGATTACAGGAGTGCGCCACCATGCCCGGCTTCGGGGAATATATTAATTTAAGTTAAGCAACACTACCTGGTATAGCAGAAAAACATCGATATCTCTTTGGCTTACCACTGCAAGGTTTTTTGTTTTTGTTTTTGTTTTTGCGGTACCGGGGATTGAACGCAGGGGCGTTCTATCTCCGCGCTACACCCCCGGCCCTATTTTTTTTATACTTTATTTTGAGACCAGGTCTCACTAAGTTGCGGAGGGCCTCACTAGGTAGAGAGAGAGAGAGAGACAGGGAGAGAGAGAGAGAGACAGGGAGAGAAAGAGAGAGAGAGAGAGAGAGAGAGAGAGAACGTGTGCTCGCGCGCACGCGCGCATGCACGAGCTGAGGCTGGCCGCGAACCCGGATCCTCTGGTCTCCGCCTCCCAAAGTACTGGGATTACAAGTGTGCGCCACCACGCCGGGCCACTGCAAGGTTTATTTCTCCTGTTAACATGTCAAAGCAAGTAGGGAAGTGCTTCATTCAGTTACTCAGGGATCCGTGCTAGTGGCAGCTAGCTTATCATCTAGAACTCATGGCATCTGAGATGCTACTGAAGGGAAAGAAAGGAATGGAGACAGCCGGGTATGGTGGCGCACTCCTGTAATCCCAGTACTTGGGAGGCTGAGACAGGAGACTCACAGGTTCAAGGCCAGTCTCAGCAATTTAGTGAGGCTCTCAGCACTTTAGGGAGACCTTGTTTACAAATAAAAAATAAAATAGGGCTGGGGGCGTAGCCCGGAGGTAGAGGCTCCTGGGTTCCATCCCTAGTACCATAAAATAAAACAAAACAAATATTTCTGCATCTTAAGTGAAAGAAATTCTGCCTTTGTGGTTTCTCAGCCTAGTCTTGGGGCACTCAGAGACAGCTAATGACCTAGGAGCTGATTTACAAAGTGTCAGTTGAAGGAGTTGGGGGAGTGAGGTTGGAAAGCATTGTGTAATTCTGCGGCTCCACTCAAAACCTCTGGATAAATAGTATGAGAACTCAGGATGCTGAAGTGAATGGAGGGAGCATGTTTGCTGAACATGGCTTTAGAGTGTTTGCTGTAACATTGTTATTAATACTAGCTAGCACTTATGGAGTACTTACAGCGCTAAGTGATTTCCCTGAATTGGCTCATTTGATCCTCATAACAATCCTGTTTAAATACTGCTATTATCGCCTATGTCTCAGACAAGGAAACTGTGGCCCAGAGGTGCTGGGCAATTGTTGGGAGGTGAGGATCCCCAGCCACGCTCCTCACCATTCCATTCTACGTGCTCTCAGGGAAGTCTGCACTCCAAGTCCAGGCCCGAAGCCACTGCTTCATAGAGTGGCCTCTGCATGACGCTCAGGAGTCCAGGAAAAAGGCAGGCGTGAGGAGTCTGTGTCCTTGCCAGGCGCCAAGGCTGGAGGCCCTCTGCAGCTGAGGAAGCTGGCACCACCATGGAGGCACAAAAACTGGAGGCCATTGAGGGTGGATTGGCACCCAGGCATTTCATCGATGAGAAAAAGAAGGTGTTATCGGCAGCAACTGAGAATAGAACCATCTCAGGCCAGGCCTGGAGGAGGCCCCCTGGCCCAAACACCACTGCAAGGATACCGCTACTATCACTTTAGGCCAGCAAAAGCCTCATGCTTGCTGGGCCAGGGGTGGTGGCAGTACTTGGGAGGTTGAGACAGGAGGATCATAGGTTCCAGGACAGCCTCAGCAAGTAGTGAGACTCTCATCAACCTAGCAAGACCCTGTTCCTAAAAATAAAATAGGGCTGGGAGTATAGCTGGGAGGTAGAATGCCCCTGGATTCAATCCCCAAGTGCCACAAAAAATAAAAAAGTAAAAAGGGCTGGGGGTGTGACTCGGAGGTGGAATGCCCCTGGGTTCAATTCCCAGTACCATAAATAAATATAAATAAAGCAAAGCCTCACACTTAATTCATACAAGAATTCTTTCACATAGAAGGGTGGGGTGAGGATGCTCAGCTGCTGGAGGGGGGCTCTGTAGTTGCAAGTGACCCTCCTACAGTGCACCCCCATCACTGCCCATCCCCCACCACCAGGCCGCCCAAGCTCTGTGCCTTTGTCATTCTGCATCCCACAGTGCCAGCTAAGTCACTCAGCTGTCACAATGAAGCCTGGAGCTGCAGGATACAGAATAACTGCGGCAGTGAGACCTCCCCGCGGCGGGGCGGGAAGGCCTGGCCTTTCAGGAGCGCAGAGCGCCAGCTGAATCTCACAAGTTTTCTAAATTAGCCGAGCTCTTGTTTTGCTTTTAATTTTGTGTGAATTCAAGAATAGGTCGCGGATGTCTTGGCAGCACATGAATGAGACCCTTACTGAAAGAATTCACCTAGCTGAAGGGTCGCTGTCAGGCACACAAAACTCCAAGTGAAGCAGCCTTTGCCCCAAGCCTCTAGCTCCGCCCGGGAGTCCCGGGAAACCTGCACCAGCCTCCTCTGGAGGCCTCAGCCCCACCCCAGCTGCAGCCTGCAGGGGAAAGAGGCAGGCAGGGAAGGCAGTGAAGGCAGGGCAGGAGGCTCCGCAAACAGAAGGGCTCCTCCTGGCCCGGGTCCCAGCTGGCAGGCCCTGAGGCCACCACCAGCCTGGCCCCAACAATGGAGCAGAAGGGTCATTTCACTGACAGTGACCCTAGACATTTGTTACTCTTACAGAAAGCAATACATGGATGTTGTGCATTAGTGTGCTTTTGTTTAAACGTCACACCAGCTTCGTGGTGCCCCTTCCTCAATCTGCACACGCAGAGGCTTCTGGGAGTGACTGGCAGTGTAAAGTCTAAGACCTGGGCACAGCAGCAGTTCCTCTCAAGCCTTGGCTATGCTTCCACCCATAAGAGCCAGTGTCTTTGGGAGCCTAACGAAGACTTGACATTTTTTTTTTCTTTGTAGTACTAGGGATTGAACCCAGGGACTCTCTGCACTGAACTACACCTTTAGCCCTTTTTCTTTTTTATTTTGAAACAGGGTCTCACTAAATTGTGGAGGGCCTCACTAAGTAGCTGAGGCTGGCCGTGAACCTGCGATCCTTCTGTCTCAGCCTCTCAAGTACTGGGATTACAAGCATGGAGCACCACGTCCGGCTGTCATGTTACATTTTTAAGAATACTTTAGCTGGGCATGGTGGTGCACACCTGTAATTCCAGTATTTGGGAGGCTGAGACAGGAAGATCACAGATTCATGGCCAGCCTCAGCAATTTAGTGACACCCACGGCAATTTAGTGAGACCATTTCAAAATAAAAAATAAAGCCGGGTGTGGTGGCGCACACTTGTAATCCCAGTACTTGGGAAGCTGAGACAGGAGGATCGCAGGTTCACGGCCAGCCTCAGCTACTTTGTGAGGCCCTCTGCAACTTAGTCAGACCCTGTTTCAAAATAAAAAAACAAAACAGGGCTGAGGATATAGCTCAGAGATAGAACACACCTTTGAGTTCAATTCCCTGTACTACAAATAAATAAATATAAAAAATAAACCAGGCATGGTGGCGCACGCTTGTAATCCCAGTACTTGGTGATGAAGTAGGATAGAAGAAATATTAGGCAGAAAGGAGACATTGGGAAGAAAAATATAAATTTAAAAATTTTAAATGTAACTCCACCCTATAGGGTGTGTTCAGTCAGGCAGAAGCCTTAATGAGCCCACACCCTTAATCGTAATGGCCCCTCTCCCACCTGAGATTCCTGAGATACTTAGTTAACAAAAGATCCATTAGGAGGGACAAGGTCAGACACTACCCAGCCACCACCAGTCCCAACCGCAGATTAAGAGGAAATTGGAGGATTGGGCGTGGTGGCGCACACTTGTAATCCCAGTACTTGGGAGGAAAAGACCGGAGGATCCGGGTTCGCGGCTGGCCTCAGCTACTTAGTGAGGCCTCTACAACTTCGTGAGACCCGGTTTCAAAATAAAGTATAAAGCCGGGCGTGGTGGTGCACGCTTGTAATCCCAGTACTTTGGGAGGCGGAGACCGGAGGATCCGGGTTCGCGGCCAGCCTCAGCTCTCTCACTCTCTCTCTCCCTGTCTCTCTCT
>PVJS01025809.1:7619-27644 GCA_004027185.1 Glis glis
GAAAAAAAAAAAAAAAAAAAAAAAAGGGCCGGGCGTGGTGGCGCACGCTTGTAATCCCAGTACTTGGAAGGCTGAGACTGGAGGATCCAGGTTTGAGGCCAGCCTCAGCTACTTAGTGAGGCCCTCCGCAACTTCGTGAGACCCGGTTTCAAAATAAAGTATAAAAAATAGGGCTGGGGGTGTAGCGCAGAGGTAGAACGCCCCTGGGTTCAATCCCTGGTACTGCAAAAAAAAAAAAGGGTTTACTTTAATTCTTTTATTGTTGGGGGTACTGGGAAGTAACTCGGGGCCTCACATATGCTAGGCAAGTGCTTTACCACTGAGCTATACCCTGGGGATTACTTTATTTTTGGTACTGGCAGTTGAACCCAGAGGCATTCTACCTCCAAACTACACCCCCAGCCCTACTTTATTTCTTATTTTGGTGGTACTGGGGCTTGAATCCACAGCCTTGCACATGGTAGACAAGTATTCTACCACTGAGCTAACCACTGAGCACATCCCAGCCACTTATTTCTTATTTTGAAACAGGATCTCACTAAGTCCTGAGGGACCTCGCTAAATTGCTGAGGCTGTTGGTGAAACTGCGATCCTCCTGTCTCAGCCTCCAGAGTACTGGGATTACAGGTGTGTGCCACTGTGCCTGGCTTCAGGGATTACTTTAAAAAGTATCGTGGGTTGGACAACAGGTGAGGTGATTCCTGGTATCTCCCCTTCCTCAATCTATTTTCCATGTTGGGTAGGATGTACTGTATCACCGTGCCCCCGGCCCTGAGTGCGTGTTTAGTGGGCCACCAGCAGAGTTAGGTGGAGCACCAAGTTGCAAGCTCTGGGGACCTTTCCAGCTTTGGCCAGCCCGACCACTAAATGGAACCATCCCACCTGCCCTTCCACGTCTTTTTTTTTTTTTTTTGCGGTACTGGGGATTGAACCCAGGGGCATTCTACCTCCCAGCTACACCCCCGGCCCTATTTTTATCTTTATTTTGAAATAGGGTCTCATTAGGTTAAGGAAAGTCTATTTGCTGAGGTTGTCCTTGAACCTGCAATCCTCCGGGTCTCAGCCTCCCAAGTAGTGGGATTACAAGGATGCAGCACCACGCCAGGCCTAGCAAACTCTCTTCTCTCCCTGCTTGCTCTGCCCAACACCTATCCAAATCCCGGGAAGGCCTGTGCAGGCCAGTCTCTAGTCTCCAGAATGTCTCTTCCACCTCGGGTAGCCTTTCTGTCATTAAGCCTTTGAGCCCCCAGTCCAAGTTTCAAAAGTTGCAGGGAACCCTGTTTTGTGCACTGATTGTACCCCAAGAGTTTGGGCTAGTTCCTGGCTACACAGCAGGCTCTGGATAAATAATGAAACGTTTTCCACCTTGTGGCGCTTCCTTGATTCTTAATTCAGCTTCCCCCAGTGGGATCCTGGTCCTCCTTCCTCTAGAGTGGAATTGGCTGGGATGCACTCATCTTTTGGCCCCCAGCTCTTGCTCTTGCGCTTCCTACTTACTGCAAGAGGGAAGAAAGGAAAGGAAGTGAATTCAGGGCATTTGCCATCCAGAGAGCGAGCGTGCGGATGGGGTCAGCGCGCACAGTTACTGGGATTTCAAGGCTGTGGGTGACACTGGAGAGGAACAAGCTACTATATTTATTTGCCTACGATTTTATTTATACCTGCCTCCTTCCAGAGAGGGTTTGAGGTGGCTTACAAAAATACACACAATACACAGTGGAAAACAAGTCCGTGCGGAAAATCAGGCCGAGGGGAAAGCAAGACTCGGAAAAACAAGATCAAGCCGGCTCCGAGAAGTGGGCCAAAAAGTTGGCCAAACTTTCCCAGCGCCCACCCGAGCCGGAAATCCTTTCTCTCCCCACTTCCCTCTTAGGGAAGGCCACATGTTACAGGAGGACAGGTAGACCTGCATGGGAGGAAGGGGCTGAAAGGACCCTCCCCATGCTTCCGTCACCAGCCCCAGAAACTGGGCCTAGAAGCCAGTGCAGCCTTGGGGAGGGTTCTGTCCAAGGGTGCGCGGTTCTGGGGGAAGAGATAGGCCCAGACCTGGGGCCCGGGTCGCTGCCAGGAGCCTGGGACCTGGGACCCAGTGGTAGGACCTTAGGGCTCGCTCCTCTGGTCAAAGCTGCAAAGGTCCCCGAGCTCGTAACTTGGTGCCCTCCACCTAGCTCCGCTCGCGGCCTACTAAGTTGGGCGCGCTAAGCGCGCGGGGCGCAAAGATGGAGGGAACGGCGTGCTTCCACCCCGCCCCACCCCCACCCCGCTGCAGACAAAGGGGCAGGCGCCCCTCCCCCAGCCTCCCCTCGCCTTCCCCACCGCCCCCTTCTCCCCTCTCCTCGGGCCGCCCTTCGGTGACTTCCTCTCGGGTCCTGGGGCAGCCCTGGGCCTCCTCTGGAGCTGCCTGTCACCTGGGTGCGCCCCAGGCCCGCGCCCTCCCCTCGGACCCCGCGTCTTCCATGCGGGCGCGCGCCCTGCCCCCACCGGCGAGCACGTGCTGCCCCGCGCCCCGAGCGCCATCCCGGTGGGGGCTGGGCCGCTGCCCGCCGCTCCCCACCCCCACCGGAAACATTCCTGAAGCATTCCTGAAACTTGGAGGCCCGGCCCCTCGAGCTCCCCACCCCGCCTCCGCGCGGGCGCTCCGTCCGCCCGGCGGTCCCTCCACCGCCCGCTCGCCCGCCCGAGGAGGGGGCTGGGCCGGGGCCTCGGCTGACCGACCGGGGAGGAAGAGGGGAGCACGGAGACATGAGTCACAGCCATGTCACTGGGCCGCATTGCAACTCCCTACATCACAGGAGGTGCGGAAGGCCGCCTCGGGCACGGGGCGCGGGGAGGTGACCGCGAGGGCCCGGCCCGGCCTGCAGGGCGCGCCTCTCGCAGCGCCGTCGCCCCCACCGCCCTCCCCGCCATCTTCCCACTTGGGCTTCCTCCTCGTTCCGTGCAACAAGTCTTTGTTGAGCCGGGCGCGGACGGGCCACGCTGCGCGGGCGCAAAGCCGGCCCCTGCCCTCAAAACGCTTCCAGGCGACCTCTGGCCCACACTTTTATTTTTTTAAAGTCCCCGCGGAGTGGGCTCAGGGTCTGGAGCGGGCCCGCGGTCGCCTGCGCACCGTGCAGGTCACCTAGAGGGATGGCTCCTCCCTCCGGTGTACCTGCGAACGGGCCAATCGCCAGCCGGGCTGCGGGCTGCACCTTGATGACGGCTGGCCCGGCCGTTAATGAATTCAAACACTTTGGATTTCCCAAGTTTCACGTCTGAATTGCACAAGACTAGTGTTTCGCCGGGCGGCCGCGTGCGGGCTGACGCCGAGGCGCACATGCTGACACCTGTCCGCCCGGGGGAACCGGCGAGCCGTCGATCGGGGCCAAGGGGCGGCGAGTAGGCCGCGGGCGGCTGCGGCGGGAGCGCCCCTCCGCCCTCGGGCCGCGCGGACCCCCGCAGGCGCCGGCGCCGCCCACCCCGCACGCCCCTGGGCAGGGGGCCGCTCCGCGCCCGGAAGGACCCCGGGGCGAGAGTCCCCGGGACCCCGGGCTGGGCGGGAGGGACGCCCCGGCCCACGCTAGGAGCGCCCTCGAGGCTCGTGCACGCCCGGACTTCCCCCGCGCGGGCCGGCGGGGAGTGGGCCGTCGACGCGCGCCCGCCCGCAGCCCGGCCTCCCGCGCAGCGCAGCGCGGCCACCCCTCCGTCAGCACCCACCCGCGCGCGGCGGCAGGCGGGCGGCCGCCCTTTTAAATCCCCGGGCTCATTTGCATGGCCCCGCCCCCGGTGACACGGCTGGCGCGGGCGGGCCCGTCCCCCCTGCCCCTGGGTCGCTCTTTTTTAAGCTCCCCTGAGCCGGGGCTGCGCTCCTCTAATTGGGACTCCGAGCCGGGGCTATTTCTGGCGTTGGCGCCGCTCCAAGAAGGCGTGAGTTCGCGGCCGCTCCGGCGGCTTCTTTTTTTTCATATCTAGGATTTAATTAGATTATTTATTTATTGAGGCCGCGCGCGGGCCGTGCCCAGCTTCCTGCCCCTCGCCATCCTCCGGGGGCGCGGGTATTTTTGTCCCCCGCCCGGAGGGGACGTAGAAATCGCCGGCGGGGGCCCGGGCGCGAGCACGCGGCGGCGGCGGTCGCTGAGCGCCTCTGCCCTCTCTCCCGGTTTCAGATCCGCATTCGCTCGCGGCGGCGGCGGCGGCGCGGCCAGGCCGTCCCCAGCGCCCGGCACCGTCGCGCCCGGCAGCCCGGAGCGCGCCCCGCAGGCCGGCGGCCGAGCTCGCGGTGAGTCGTCCCCGGGGCCCGCACGCCGCCCGGCCTCCCCGGCCGCCCGGGGCTGCAGCGCGCGCCGCCGGCTTTATTCCCAGGCCCGGGCGGCGCGGCCGGCGGCGGGCAGGGCCGCGCGGCGCGGGGGCGGGCGGCGGGGCCCGGCGGCGCGGGGAGGACGCCCGCACCGGGTCCCAGCGCCGCGGGCGCCCGGCGGGGAGCGGGCGCGGGCGCGGGGCGGGGGCGGGACGGCCGCGGTGGGGGAGGGGGCGCGGGCCGGCTGCACCCCGGAGCCCGGTGCACCTCGCGCGGCGGCCGCTCCCGCCGGGCCGGGCCGGGCCGGGGGGCGGGCAGAGCACCGGCTGCGGCGCGAGGGGAGGTCGGGCGCCCCCCGCCGCCGGGGGAAGTTCTAGAAGTGCGGGGGAGGGGCGGGCGGCCCCGGGCCTTTCTCCGGGGGCTGCGCGGCGGGATGGCGCGGGCCCGGGCTCGGGGCTTCACCCCGACCCCACCTCTGGCCCGGCCCGCGCCATCCCGCCCCCGGGGCCGGGCCTGCCCTCCGCCCCCACAAACTGGTTCCTCTGCTTTGCTGGGCTCTGTTGGAACTAGTCCCTTTGACTCCCCGTTTCTGTGTTTTTTTTTCCTGGCGATTTATTTTTCGGGGAGGGTCCGGCGGGAGGGGGCTCTTCCTCCAGCGCGCCAGGTTTCCTGCCCCGAGGCGGGCTGGGGTGCCCCCTCTGGCAGGAAGTGGGGCCGGGTGCACCCGCGTGGCGGGGCTGCGGTCGGGGTGCGCTGCTTTCCCGCGCCTGCAGGAGCGGCCCGCGCCCCTCCCCCCGCGCGCCCAGCTCCTCCTGCAACGGCCGGGCCGGGCGCAGTCGCGTGCGGAGTCACCGGGGTCTCCGCGCTCCTAGGCCCTCAGCCAGGGGCGGGCTGGAAGCGTCCCCGGGAACCCACTCCATCTTTCTCACAACTTGCTGTGTGACCTTGGGCCACTCATTAGGATCCTCTGAGCCACTTTTTTTTTTTTAATAATGGACCTGCCCAAATTTTTTCTAGGGTAATTCCTGCAGAATAGTTAAACATTTAAAGGCCACACGTGTAAACGGCGTATGGAGGAGAGACAGGCTTGAGACCCAAAAGGGCTTTTCCAAGCCAGGCCTCCGTGATGTTCATAAACAGGTGGAAGAGACCAGCATTTCTTGGCCTCCGCCCTTCATTCAGTGGGGACCTAGCTGAGGGGGTGGGGCGGGTGGATTAAGGGGTCCCCAGCAGCAAGATGTGGGAGGAGAGACCAGATGGCATAAGAGCGTCCAGGGAGACCGGCCAGGATCCTAGGCGAGCTGGGCACATGGTCTCTGGGAGTGAGACTGGCCTCGCCCGCCTGGAACCCCCTCTGAGGGGCCTCGGGCAGACCTCCTGTGAGGCCAGCACCCATGTAGCTGATTAATTCTGATGTTTAGTTTGCAGGGGGACCTGTGGTGTAATAGAAGATTCTAATCACTGCCTGTAATTACAGAGCAGACCCAGCCACTAATGACGGAGCAGGATAAATCACCAACCGCCCTGCTTAAAAGGGTCTCCAAGTCTGAAATATTATAAAATAGAGTAATTACCAAAGTCCCGCCATCTGGAGGGTCTTTTAATGCTTAAGGATGGGGGCCATGAGCCCTCCAAACATCTCAAGTTTCCAAAAATGTTTTCTTCTCATTGGGTTAAAATTGGAAATTGCCTCAAAGTCTAAAAAGAGGAAAGAAACGTTATCTTGAAATGATTTAGTTCTCACTGTGATGAGAGTGAAGATTTTTCTCCCATCATTTTAAGTTTCTTTAAATGCCACCTTGTTCCATCATCAGAGCCCTCTGGAGAGGTCCAAGGGGATGTTGAGGCAGGCACTGCCTTCTTAGCCCCATTTTACAGATGGGCAGGTGTTCGGAAGTGGGGGCTGCTTGTTCCCACCCTGGACCAAAGACAGCTGGTGGTTGGCTACTGGGGGACTGTGGAGCCGTTGGGGTCTCCCAGGTCTTGTTCTAAAACGAGGATGGAGATTTGGAGGAGACCCTGTCCTTCTTAAGCCTCTAGAAGAGGTTCCCAAATACAGGGTGTAGGCATGCCTTATGATGAAACCCCAATAGGCCTGAGAAGACAGATGCTCAAAGAGAACTTCAAAAGCTGGGTGTGGTGGTACACTTCTGTAATTCCAGTACTTTAGAGGCTGAGACTGGAGGATCACACATATGAGGCCAACCTCAGCAATTTAGCAAGACCTTGTTTTCAAAATAAAAAGGGCTGGGAGTATAGAATGGTCCTGGGTTCAATCCCCAGTAGCACAGGAAAAAAAGAAAAGGGACCAAAAATCCTTTAGCTTCTGCTCTGGCAGGGCCCTAGGGAGCCAGCTAGGGTCTGTTAAGGTCTTTTCGGAATCCCTGCTCCTTCCATAAGTGGCCATCAAAAAAAGTCCCACATAGCTATGCCTGGTGGGACACTCCTGTAATCCCAGTACTTGGGCAGCTGAGACAGGAAGATTGTGGGTTCAAGGGCAACCCCAGCAATTTAGCAAGGCTCTCTGCAACATAGTGAGACCCTGTTTCAAACTAAAAAAATAAGATAGGGCAGGGGGCGTAGTTCAGAGGTAGAGTGCCCCTGGGTTCAATCCCCAGCACCACACACAAAAAAGTCCCACCTGACTCCTGGGGGGGGCCAAGTTAGGGAGAGGAGGGCAGCTTCTCCCCCCTACTCTGCATGGTCAGCCATGTTTTCTCTACCTCAGTTGTCCCTGGCTGAATCTTTGGGGATTTGTCATAGGAGAGAGCAGAGAGAGTTGGCTGGTGGGTCCAGCCCTGCCTTGGTCCTGAGGCCTGCCCAGTGGGCTGGGCAGGGCTGGGTGGCCCTGGCCCTTTGAGCTGCCTGGGAATGATTTTCTCTTAGAAAGGGCAGCAGCTGGGCACGCAGGGGGAGGGGCGGGCAGCATGTAGGACCCCCAGCTTGTGCAGCTTCCTCCCAGGGCAGCCTCACCCCTGGAGCCAGCTGCAGCACCTGGGCACCACCCTTGGGCCCTGAGGGGGAGGTGTTGGGCAGGACAACAAAGAGCCCTTCTACCCAGGAGATAAGGTGCAACGGCCCTGCCCCGCCCAGTGGGGTGGGTAGAGCCCTCTGTTCTGGAGGCCGGAGCCCGGGGCCACTGCAGAGAGGAGCCAAAGCATGATTGTCTAAAACCACTTTTTCGCTTTCCCCAGCATCCCAGCTGTTGTCCTTCACCTGCCCCGTAGGGAAGGAAGATGAGCGAGTCCAGCTCCAAGTCCAGCCAGCCCTTGGCCTCCAAGCAGGAAAAGGACGGCACCGAGAAGCGAGGCCGTGGCCGGCCGCGCAAGCAGCCTCCGGTGAGTCCCGGGACGGCGCTGGTAGGGAGTCAGGTGGGTGTCCCAACCCAGCCTCAGTTCCCCCTGGGGCTGGGGAAGTGCATGCTGGCTCAGTAGGCGAGCATTCCAGAGAGGGTGCCACATCGTGGGTGTGGGATGGCGCGCAGCCTGCACACAGCCCTGGCCAGTGCTCCAGACACCCAGGAGGGAGGCATTTCTGGGGCCGAGGAGTTCAAGGTGGGCTTAAAAGCCAGCGCCAGAAGTCCCAAAAGCAGCCTGGGGGTCTGTGTGGAGACCTGTGTGCTCGCTCGCTGTGGTGAGTCCCCGGCCTGTCTTCACTTCTGGGCAACTGAGGACCAGGGGTGGTGTCTTGAAGATGGTAAAGATGAATTAACAGGAGTGAAAATTTATTATTTATTTTGCAGTGCTGGGGATTGAACTCAGGGCCTTGTACATGCTAGCCATAGCTACATTCCCAGCCCTATATATATATTTTATATATTTACCAATCCTGGGGCTTTATTTTTATTATTTTTGTGGTACTGGAGATTGAACTCAGGGGCATTCTACCTCTGAGATACACCCCCCCAGCCATTTTTTGTTTCTTAAAGTTTTAATTTTTCTTTTTGGTACTGGGGATTGACTTTATTTTGAAACAGGGTTACTGAGGCTGGCCTCGAACTTGTGATCCTTCTGTCTTAGCCTCCCAAGTACTGGGATTATTAGCATGCACCAGCAGGCCCAGCCTTTTTTTTTTAACTTTTATTTTATTTTGGTGCATTGTAGTCTCACATCAGAATGTAGGTGAGAATGATAGCGACATATATGCACACCATACTTGGTGACCTTCCCCCTCCCCGGCCATTTTTTACTTTGAAACAGGGTCTCACTAAGTTGCTGAGGCCGACCGTGAACCTGTGCTCATCCTGTCTCAGCCTCCCAAGTACTGGGATTGAAAGTGTGAACCACTGTACCTGGTTTGGGTTTTTAATTTTTTTTTTTGTGGTACTAGGAATTGAACCCAGAGACATTCTACCTCTGAGTTACACCCGCAGACCAGTTTTATTTATTTCTTTTTTTTTTTTTTTTGTGGTACCCTGGGATTGAACCCAGGGGCGTTCTACCTCGGAGCTACACCCCTGGCCCTATTTTTTATACTTTATTTTGAAATCGGGTCTCACGAAGTTGTGGAGGGCCTCACTAAGTAGCTGAGGCTGGCCGCGAACCCGGATCCTCCAGTCTCCGCCTCCCAAGTACTGGGATTACAAGCGTGCGCCACCATGCCTGGCCCCGGTTTTATTTCTTATTTGGTAACCAGTTCTCACTTGGTTGCTCGCTAAATTACGGAGGCTGGCTTCGAACCTTTAATCCTCCCATCTCAGCCTCCCAAGTATACTGGGATTATAGGCATGTCTCACTAGGCCTGGCTTTGGCTTTCGTTTTGTTTAGGGTTGTGTTTTTGGGGGGGCGGTACCTGGGATTGAACCCAGGGGCATTCTATCTCGGAGCTACACCCCCCAGCCCTATTTTTCATTCTTTTATTTTGAAACCAGGTCTTACTAAGTAGCTGAGGCTGGCCGCAAACCTGCGATCCTCCTGTCTCAGCCTCCCAAGTACTGAGATGACAAGTGTGCGCCACCACACCTGGCATTGGCTTTTGGTTTTAATCATAAGATCCAGTACACATAAAATTACTCTTGTCAGAAGCCGGGCGTGGTGGCGCACACTTGTCATCCCAGTACTTGGGAGGCTGAGACAGGAGGATCCGGGTTCGTGGCCAGCCTCAGCTACTTAGTGAGGCCCTCTGCCACTTAGTAAGACCCTGTTTCAAAATAAAGAATAAAAAAATAGGGCTGGGGGTGTAGCTCGGAGGTAGAATGCCCCAGGGTTCAATCCCCAGTACTGCAAGAAAAAAAATTACTTTGTCGGTTTGCAGTAAGAGTTTCTATATGCTGTCAGTTTCTGTCCATCTCAGGCGAGCAAAGCGCTTCCTGGGCCAACACCCGCTCGTGGCCCACGGTCTGAGTAGTCCTGGGGTGGGCTCCGCTCCTGGCTCTGTAAATGGACATTGAAGCCCAAGAAGTTAAGAGTGTTGGGGAATCACAGCAGTGAGCCTCAGCTCCGTTGCCCTGTAAGGTCTCAGTGGGGTGAGACAGCCAGCCTGGCACGGAGCCGCCCTAGGGAGCGTGGCCGGCTGGATAGGTGGGCCACCTGTCACGTGGTAGAGATCTTGGCTTCCCACAGGGAGGCAGTGGCTGTTGGTGACTCCCTGTTGCTTCCCCTCGCCGAGGAGGAGAGGTGGCCCTTGTCCCTTCAGCCCTGGCAGGCTGTCACCTGGGGGTGGGAGGGCTCCTCCCTGCCTTCCCCACCCATGCTGGTTGGCATGCTAGGCCACCCCTAGGAGACAGTCGCTGGTGTCTTATTGCCTAGCTTAAACTTTTTGTTGCGTCTTGGGCTTTCTATATTTTCAGTGACAAGGGCAGGGACCTGCAGAGCGTGGGCACACTTCCTCTTCCCTGGAGGGGTCCAGCTTTGCAGGGAAGGCTCATGGGAGTGGGTGGGTGAGGCCCGTGCCAGTGCTTGCCATGTGCCGTTGATTGGTGGCGCCCTGTGAGGTGGTAACTCGCCACCATTGCAGGTGAGGAGACTGAGGCTCCAGAACTGGGACTCCTCTGCTGCTTTCCCAGAGGTCTAGTGGCTTCTTGTCATTTTGTCCCAGAAACCTCCAGGGAGGCAGGGTAGGGCCTTTGTGAAAACAGGTCCTGAGGGCTTGCCTCCAGCCACACCTCCTGCAGCTTCCTGGGTCAGGGGGTTCTTGCTGACTTCTGAAAGGGGGGACAGGTGTGTCCCTGTGGGTTGTGTCCCTGACTGCCCCATTTGTCTTTGCAGAAGGAGCCCAGTGAAGTGCCAACACCTAAGAGACCTCGGGGACGACCAAAGGGGAGCAAAAACAAGGGCGCTGCGAAGACCCGGGTGAGGCTTGGGAGGTGGCGGCCCCACGGGGACTGGCGAGGGGAGCAGCCCCTCGCCCCTTGCCGTGGCCACAGCTTGGGGTGGGGACGTGTCCTGATTCTCCACCTGCTGATGGTACAGGGTGGTGATGGGTCTTAACTAGGCTTGCGAAGCGGGATCATACTGCGACCTCAACCTCTGGTCATGGTCCGGCCTGGGACAATGGGGAAACCAAGTCAAGTCCTATGGGTCTGTGGGTTTGGAGAGCACCAATGTGGGGGAGTGAAGGGCCTCTCGCCTCAGCCCGAGGCGGAGAAAGTCACCTTCACCCCTAGGGTCCCTGGAGCCTAAAGGGGTGGGGAGAAGCAGGGAAGGCCAGACTCACAGTGGCATCAGTCTTTCAGAAAAGTTGTTTTGTTTTTTATTTTTTCTAAGATGCGACTCATATCCTCTGAGTCATGGGTGGAGGGGTGTGTGTTGGGTGGGCCTGCGGTGAGTCCTGGGCAGAGGTGGGCAGCGCGCCCCTCCTTGCCGGCATTGGTCACTGGGTGAGCACTGTCCAGCATTTTTGACTTAAGGGATATTTTCTCTGATCTTCTAGAAAACCACCACAGCTCCAGGGAGGAAACCGAGGGGCAGACCCAAAAAACTGGTAGGTGCTGCTTGCCTGTGTCTCACCTGGGGGCATTAAGAATTGCTGGTGCCTGATTCTGCGCCCCTGCAGTGGAAAGGGTGCCCACCTGACCTGCCGGGCCAGCAATGCTGGGAAGCACAGAATTCTAGAGGTCCAGGAGGGGAAAGGTTCATAGGCCTGTGGCCATGAGAAGTGAGGGATCCCAAAAGCGAGCTGGACCTGCCCCCGTTCTGCCCTATGGGAGGTGGGGTGCTCCTTGCTTCTCCTCCTGCTCTCTCTGGGGGAGAGTGGAAATTGTGTAGTTGTCACCCCCAGTTACAGAGATGAAAGGAAGCTGTGGGGGTAGGGGGCGTCCTTGGAAAGAGCAAAGGAGTCAGCCCTGGGGGTTCCAGGCTGGGGGCTTTAGTGCATCCCCACCCCTCGTGGGGAGGCACCCTTCCTTTCTAGGGGAGACTGTCTCCAGGGTGCCCTGCAGTGGGCCTCCCAGCCTTCTGCCCTTCCTCCCCGAGGCCTTGTTCCTCGAGTGAGTGGCGGGTGGGGTTAGGGGCTCCTGGCCAGGCCCCAGCAGTGAGTAACAGGAAGCAGGTTGTTTTGAGTCTGTGCCTGGCACGGGTTCTGTGGCCCTGTGGTGTCCCCGCATTCCCGCCCAGTGAGTGAGCCCGCAGCACTCACTTCCCCTTCCTCCCCGCCCTGGGCCGGGGTCAGCCTTTGGCCACCCGAGGACCCCGGCTGGCAGTGCAGTCCAGGGCTTGCCCCCACGGGTCAAGGCCGGCTGGGTCCCTGTGGCCACCGAGGGGCTCCGGCTCCTGACGGCTCCTGACCCTCCCGTGGGGAGTGCGGCGCTCTGCCCTCCCCGGGGCCTGGGGGCCAGTGGCCTGGCTTCTGGCTGCGGGTGAGAGCAGCATGTGTGTGTTTTTCCCCCTTTAAATCCTTCATTTTTATGAATGAAACGTGGGCCTGGAGCTTGCTGAGTCACCCACACACTCAGCCCTGACTCATCCCCTTCTGGAGTGCCTGGGAGGGGCGGGCAGGCGGGCTGGTGGGCAGGCGGCCAGAGCTGTGTGCCCACCCCACAGGAGAAGGAGGAAGAAGAGGGCATCTCCCAGGAGTCCTCGGAGGAGGAGCAGTGACCGCGCCGTGCCACCTGCTCCCTCGCCCGCCCGGGGAGCAGCTTCTTTCTGGGACTGGACAGCTTCGCTCCGCTCCCACGGCCCCTTCCCCTTCCCCAGGCCACAGACCCCCGCCTCGGCCCCCGCCCCATCGCACCCTGCAGCACACTACACAGCACCCCCCCAGGGCCCTGTGGTCCACTGGGGAGCAGCTGCCCCCCAGCCTCAGTTACCAGCCACCCCTCCCGCCCGCGCACACACACTTGCCCTCTAGACAAGGCTAACAACCCACTTAGCCGCGCCCTGCGCCTGCTGCGCCCCCACTTCTCAGTGGGGACGTTGCTGCCTGGACTCTTGGTTTAGGGGCACCTCTACTTGTCCACTGTTCCCTCTGGCTTCCCATAGAGGGTCTTGGGAAAGCTCCCCTGGCCTTAAAAGCGGCCCAAGCCCCATCACATTCTGACATGCCCACTCTGGGTGGCCCATGGAGGAGCAGGGCCTGGCTCCCAGGATGCCCCCCACCAGGTGGGGCTCACAACCACCTCCCACCTCCCACCTCCCCTGGTCCTGCACTAGGTTGGACAGCCTTTGGGGGGGCAGGAGTTGGAGCCCACCCCACCCTCACCTGGGACCTGAGTGCAGTGGAGTGGTGGAGGTGCAGTCACCTGTCCCAGGTGAGGCCCAGGTTTCCAAGGCAACAGGCCCCGCCCCACCCTCCCCCCTACTCTAGGCTGCTCCCTTTCGCGATGGGGCACTAACAACCAGGAGCTCCCCTGCCCACTCCACCTCCTGCTCCTCCCCAGCCCCCAAGGATCTGGTTCCATCTTCCCTCTGTTCACAAACTACCTCTGGACAGTTGTGTTGGTTTTTGTTCAATGTTTTGTTCTTAGACATCAGTCATTGCTGCTGCTACCAGCGCCAAACATCCATCCTCATCGCCTTCCCGCTCTCCCCACATTCCCCCCAAGATACTCTTCATGGGGAAGGGGGCTGGGGTGCGCAGGCCGGGTCACCTCCTCCCCCAGCCCCAGGGAAGGGGGCCCTGCCCCTAGGATGCTGCAGCAGTGAGGAGGGGCCATGTTGACCATATGGGTGTAGGGGCCACCTCCTGCCCCTGTTCTGTCGGGGAGGGAGTGGCCATTATTTGTCCCAGCCTGGGGCTCCCCCTCTGGTTTCCTATTTGCAGTTACTTGAATAAAAAAATATCCTTTTCTGGACTGGAGTCTTTCTGTGCCAGAGCCTGGGGTGCCTGGACAGAGCAGGGATCCTGTGGGTGTAGTCAGCTCCATAGGTAATTTAAGCCCCTCCTGAATCAACCACACCCCTTAGCCACAAAACATTTTATTTACAAAATATATAACATACTATACATTTGGGCCCAGCCACCATGGAAACCCTCCTGGGGCTTTGTGACAAAGCTCAGTCCAGGTGGGCTAGAGGGAAGCAAAGCTGTCTGCCGGCCACCCTGTTCCAGAAGGGAGACCCCTTCAGTGCCTGGGGCAGGCGGGTGGCATAAGGGGGGGATGAGGTGATGGCGCAATGGGTGGGGGGCTGGGTGCAAGGCCTTCGAGGCTCTGAAGGTCCCTTGGGGCAAGGGGCCAGGTCATGTCTTGACATCCAGCAAGGGCATCCGCTTGTGCTGGTAGCCACTCTGCCAGCCCTGTACCACCTATGGGGGAAGAGAGCCACAGGGCTGGCACCCACTGGGCACAGCTGCAGGGGGAGCGGGGGCAGGGTCCAGCCCTCACCTCCATGGGCTCTCCCTGCCCAGGGTGCTCACCTTGGGGTCTCCCACATCAGAGAGCAGCTCCTGCTCAGCCTCGTGCAGCTCCTCAGCGGGGTCATAGCTGTACATGGGGAGCAGGTGATGGCGGAGCCGGTCCACCCTGGGGGACAGGAGGGCTCAGTCCAAGCCCCACCCCAACGCACACCTGACTGTGCAGGATCTGTTCCCCTCCCCAGGCAGGGACACCCGCAGTGTCCCAGACACAGTCAAGGCTTGCATCGGGACGCTCAGAGGCCGCGGGGAGACATTTTGGTGGGGTGGCACCAGGGCGGGGACACTCACCGCTTCTTCTTCTGGACATACATTACCTGTAACAGAGACGGCACTGTGGAGGCTGCCGAGCCCAGGATGACCCACAGGGGTGGCACCCGCCTCCACGCCCGCCACAGCACAGCTGAGATGCTGTGTGCCCACACCGGCCCACCCAGCCCTGCCTTGGCAAAGCGGCGGGTGTCTGTGTGTCTGCGGGGGCTTCTTACCACAGCCACCACCACCCCGACCAGGGTGATGAGGAAGAAGGGCCCCAGCACATAGCCCACCATGGAGTCGCTGTTGGCCTGGGGGGCATTGGGCACTGTGGTGTTACTCATGACATCGGCATCGGTGGCCACAGGGTGGGGTGCCTCGGGAGGGTGCCTCCACTGGGCTCCCTGGGGAGGAGGAAGGGAGGTTACCAGTCACTGCAGTGACATCCTGACTCTGGATCCTGCCCCCAGGGCTGGAGATGTGTGAAAACTCCCAGAAGCCAGGTGTGGTGGTGCACACCTGTCATCCCAGTACTTGGGAGGCTGAGGCAGGAGGACTGCAGTTTGAGATCAGCCTCAACAACTTAGTGAGGCTCTCAGCAACCTAGTGAGACCCTGTTCAAAACAAAAAATAGAGCTGGGTGTGGTGGCACATGCTTATAATCCCAGTACTTGGGAGGCTGATACGGGAGGATCACAGGTTCATGGCCAGCCTCAGCAACTTAGTGAGAGTCTGTTTCAAAAATAAAAAATTTTAAAACGGCCTGGGGGAAGCTGGGCGTGGTGGTGCACGCTTGTAATCCCAGTACTTGGGAGGCTGAGACCGGAGGATCCGGGTTCTCGGCCAGCCTACTTAGTGAGGCCCTCTGCAACTTAGTGAGACCCTGTTTCAAAATAAAGAATAAAAAATAGGGCTGGGGGTGTAGCCTGGCGGTAGAATGCCTCTCGGTTCAATCCCCGATACCTCCAAAAAAATTTTAAAAAGGCCTGCGGGGAGTAGCTCAGAGGTAGAATGCCCCTAGATTCAATTCCCAGCAAAAACAAACCAACAAACCAAAAAACCTGTCTCTGGTCAAACACTGGGATGAGGTAGCCCCCGTACAGGTGCTGGGTGTAACCCTCCAGCAACTCGGTGAGCCCTAGGTGGAAAGGGCATCAGGGAAGGCCCAGATGCAAGGCCTGCCTCCTGCCCAGCTCCTCTCCCTAAACCTCCTCCTCTCAGATGCAGGACGAAAATTTGCAAGTCTCAGCAGCTGGGGAAGGTACGGCTCCTGCCCCGGACCTCCTGGACATGGGGCTGTCAGCACCTATCCAGTGGAGCAAAATGGAGCCCTCGAAGGGGCCGAACTCAGTCCTGGCCAGTCCCACACTTGCACTGTAGGCCCCACGCCTGGGCTCCATGCACTCCTTGACCTGGCGTCACTCAAGACAGCCCAGACACCTCCTCCCCAGTCTCCTGCACCAGTGTAGACACTGGGTAAGGCTGGACGGTATCTTCGAGATGATGTCACCTCCCGCTCAAGTCCCCACCCGGGGCTCCGCCCAGGTCCCTCCCCTCCTGGCCTGGGCTGACAGGCAGAGAAGGAGAGGGTCGTCCCGGGGCAGCTGCCCCGAGGTGGCCCAAGGTCCTGCCCCGGGTTCGCCTGGGTCTCGACCAGAGGGCAAGGTATGAGCTACCTGGCCCGCGTCCGTGGGGCACCAGTCTTGACCGT
The DNA here is from genome assembly GCA_004027185.1 of Glis glis. NCBI lineage: Eukaryota > Metazoa > Chordata > Mammalia > Rodentia > Gliridae > Glis > Glis glis. Next base: position 23,648 of record PVJS01025809.1, read on the forward strand.
GCCCAGGGGCAGACCCACTGTCCCAGGCCCGGGAGGCAAGCCAGGATGGGGAGGACATCAGGTCGCTCCTCGGATGCTGGCCTGCAGCGACGGGCGGTCGCGGGTTTCCGCCGCGCGGGGAGGCTCAGGCCGGGGGTGGGGGTGCTGGGGAGTGCGGAGGGGTCGCCCCGCGCCTGGGCATCCTGGAGCCCCGGCGCCCCGGGGCGTGGACCCGTGCCTGCTCTGCAGCCCGTCCAACCCGGCCATGCCTTACCTCCCGCCGCTGCAGCCCGGACAGGAACGCCCAGGGTTGGCTCCCGGGCCCCGGAAGGACCGCCGGGCGCGTGATCAAAGGACCCAGGAGGTGGGCGGGACCTCAGTCCCCAGGCGCAGCCAATCCGCGGACGGGAGGCGGCCGGCCAATCCGGAGGCGGGCACGGCGGCGTGCAGTGCCCGCCCGGGGCGGCAGGGGGCAGCCGAGGGCCGCGCAGCGGGCGGGGCGGGGCGGGGCGGCGCGCGGTTTCCCGGCGTGCCCCGGGCGTGCGCGTGGGCGGGGGTCGCACCTGGGCTCCCTGGCCCCTCCGGCCGAGTCCCGCGCCCCAGCGCCCGCCCGGGCGGCGCGCGGAGCCAGCGCGCGGTGTGGACCGCGGCTGTCCCAGCGGGCACAGGCGCGGGCTGCGGTGCTTCCCGCCCGCGGTGGGACCCAGCCGCCCGCCCCTGTCCGCCTCGGGGTCTCGGGACGGGCCGCTGCGATGATGTGGTGCTGGGGATTGAACCAGGCGCATTCTACCTCTGAGCTACACCCTCAGCCCGATTTTATTTTTTGTAGTGCTGGGGATTGAACCCAGAGGCTTCTACCTTCGAGCTGTACCCTCAGCACGATTTTTATTTCTTATTTTGAAACAGGGTCTCGCTAGGTTGTTACTTGCTGAGGCTGTCCTTGAACCTGCGATCCTCCTGTCTCAGCCTCGCAAGTACTGGGATTACAAGCGTGCGCCACCACGCCCGGCTTGTCTAGTTCCTTTAAGCACTCAGCTCCCTAAGCTTCTGTTTCCTTTCCCGTGACCTGTGCTTCACAGGACTGCAAAGACCAAGTGCGAAGCAGAGAACACGGCCGGCACCCCGGGAGCACGGGGCGCCTGCAGCATCGCCTTCCCCGCTGCGGGCCTGATGGAGTCCCTGGCGGCCCAGTCATGTGGGGTAAAGTTCAAGCGTGCCTGCCAAAGCGCCCGACCCCAGCTTACCTTTCCCCGTGCCTCCTGCCTCTCCCTCCTCCGGCCTGCAGCTGGCACTCGATGCCTGCCCCGCACCTGCCCCGCCCTCCCGTGTGCTCTCAGAGGACACCTCCTCCTCCGGGAAGGAGTCAGGCACCTCCTGGGCCTTCTCTTTGGGGAGGAGGTACAGAAGATGGAACCCAGGGGCGTTCTACCTCTGAGCCTCACCCCAGCCCTATTTTATATTTTATTTTGAAACAGGGCCTAAGTTGCTGAGACTGGCCTCGAGCCTGGGATCTTCCTGTCTCAGCCTCCCAAGTCCTGGCATGACAGGCGTGCGCCCTGTGCTGCAACTTTGTGAGACCCGGTTTCAAAATAAAGTATAAAAAAAAAATAGGACCGGGGGCGTAGCGCGGAGGTAGAACGCCCCTGGGTTCAATCCCCGGTACCGCAAAAAAAAAAAAAAAAAAAAAAAAAAAAAAGAATGCCCAGAGGCATTCTTCTTCCAAGTTACACCCCAGCCCAATTTTATTTCTTATTTGGAAACAGGGTCTCACTAAGCTGCGAGGGCCTCACTAAGTTGCTGAGGCTGGCTTCGAACTTGTGACCCTCCTGTCTCAGCCTCCCAAGTACTGGGATTACAAGCGTGCGCCACAAAGCCTGGCTCTAATTTGTGTGTGTGTGTGTGTGTGTGTGTGTGTGTGTGTGTGTGTGTGTGGTACTGGGGATTGAACCCAGAGGCATTCTACCTTCAAGCTACACTCCCAGCCCAATTTTATTTCTTATTTGGAAACAGGGTCTCGCTGGGTTGATGAGAATCTCACTACTTGCTGAGGCTGTCCTTGAACCTGTGATCCTCCTATCTCAGCCTCTCAAGTACTGGGATTACAGGCGTGCACCACCACACTCAGCTTAATTTTTTGTTTTGTAACAAGGTCTCCCTAGGTTGCTGAGTCTCGCTAAATTGCTGAGGCTGGTCTTGAACCTGCAATCCTCCTGTCTCAGCCTCCCAAATACTGGGATGACAGGCATGCGCCACCATGCCCGGCTCCTTCTTCCCTTTTCTGAATCCCCTACCCCCATCCCTCCCTTGTGGTGCTCCCACCCGGGCTCTGTCCAGCATCACCCCTCCTCCTGCCTCCCGTGGCTTGCTCTCCAGGCTGTCACCTCTTCCCTTTCACGCCATCTGTCACCCCAGCAGGTGCTTCTGTGAGGACGGTGCCTCTGTGAGGACTGCGTGTCCTGGGCTTAGCACAGGGCCGGAATTCAGGACATGAACGTGGGGCCTCAGGGCTGCACCCTCGGATGCGGAGACCTTAGCTGGGTGTCACAAGACCCAGGAGAGAAAATAAACCCTTCACACCCTAGATCTGCCCGAAACCAGAAAGCAGCCCAGGCCCTGGCCCAGGACACAGGGCTTTTTTGGGCACAGTCGCCAGGTCTCCGGGGACGGGAGCCAGCCTGACTGTGCCACTGGGACTGGCTGATGGTCAGCGCTGGCACCAGCGCATCACCGAAGGCGGGCGGCAGGGCAGCGCTCGTCCCCAGCGTCAGGAGTGCTGGGTCCTGTGGACGGAGTCCCTCTCATCACCTCGGCTCTAAGTTTAGGGCCCCCTTAGATTTCTGTCTTTGGACACAAGTCTGGCTGCAGGAAAGATCATCCTACACTGCATTCACCCCAAGAATGAGACGAAAAGTAATCAACATGGAGTAAACATGACAGGATGGGCCACCTGGGCATGGCCATGGCTTTTTTGCTATACTAGGGATTGAACCCAGGGGTGCTCTACCACTGAGCTACACCCCCAGCCTTTTTGTGTGTGTGTGTGTGTGGTACTGGGGATTAAACTCAGGGGCATTCTACCTCTAAGCTACATCCCCAGCCTTATTTTATTATTATTATTATTTTTTTTTTTTTTTTTGCAGTACCGGGGATTGAACCCAGGGGTGTTTTACCTCCGAGCTACACCCCTGGCCCTATTTTTTATACTTTATTTTGAAACCAGGTCTCATGAAGTTGCAGAGGCCTCACTAAGTAGCTGAGGCTGGTGGCGAACCCGGATCCTCCGGTCTCCACCTCCCAAGTACTAGGATTACAAGCGTGCGCCACCATGCCTGGCCTTTATTATTATTATTATTATTATTATTATTTTATTATATTTGTGGTACTGAAGATCGAACCCAGCAGGGTTCTACCTCTGAGCTACACCCTTACCCCCCCACTTTTTTTTGAAACAGGGTCTTGCTGTTACTGGGCACTGGCCTCTAACCTGTGATCCTACTGTCTCAGCCTCCCAACTACTGGGATTACAGGCGTGTGCCACTGTGCCCAGCTAGAAAGCATCCTTTCATAGGAGGAGGGATTTCATCATGAGATGGACAAAGGTACCCTGAAGAATCAGAGTTTTAGGGGGCAGAGTGCCCTGATGAGCAGAGGGAGCCTGTCCTTGTTGGAATCGCATCAACAGGCCATGAATATGGCTCAGTAACCCACTTCTGCCTGTTCTGGGTGTTCACAGAGTCATATATCAACCATGTGCCCTGCTTTGACATTTATCATACAGTGAGGTGACTGCATCTGGCCATAAAGTCCATCTGTGTCGGGGTGTGACTGTCCTGGAGGTGGCCCCACTGCCCTGACGGGTGTGCGTGACTGACCTGGAGGTGGCCCCACTGCCCTGACGGGTGTGCGTGACTGACCTGGAGGTGGCCCCACTGCCCTGACGGGTGTGGGTGACTGTCCTGGAGGTGGCCCCACTGCCCTGACGGGTGTGGGTGACTGTCCTGGAGGTGGCCCCACTGCC
>PVJS01025810.1:0-27543 GCA_004027185.1 Glis glis
CTCTCTCTCTCTCTCTCTCTCTCTCTCTCTCTCTCTAATTAGTGAGGCCCTCTGCAACTTCACGAGACCCGGTTTCAAAATAAAGTATAAAAAAATAGGGCCGGGGGTGTAGCGTGGAGGTAGAACGCCCCTGGGTTCAATCCCCGGTACTGCAAAAAAAAAACCCAAAATAATAAATAAATAAATAAATAAATAAATAAATAAATAAATAAAAGGTCTGGAGGGTGTAGCTCAGAGGTAGAATGCTCCTGGGTTCAATCCCCAGTACCAATAAATAAATTCTTGCAGAATTACATTTGAGTGTAGTGGACCTTCTTTTAACCAACCTACATAAATTCACCAGACATCATCTTCTTAAGTACATTGTGCACAAACATTTGACTTTTCTCTGTACAGTTCCACAAACATTTGACTTTTCTCTGTGCAGTTCCACATATTTGAGTGTCCACTGTACATTGCGGCTCTGTGGTGTACTTATTCTTCCTACTTTATAGGCCTCAACTGCTTTCAAGCCCCCCAGCCCCTGGAGATACCACCTAAGTGTGGATCCCTAATGATTAATGGTAAACAGGGCACTGATCTCTATCATGAACTCTCTGTCTGCACACCTTAACATCCCTGGAGGCCCACAGTAAACACAGCGAATATGGCCGATGCTAGAGGAGTTTACAGTAAATATGGTACATGGGAAAGGAGAGATGAAAGGCAATTCCAAGGAGACTGGCATGGTGTCTGAACACGGTGAGGGGAGAACAAAGAGAACTGGGAGCTTGGAGGTGGCAGGCAGGGAGAGCAGGCGAGACAGACTAGAGATGAGTCAGAGAGAGTGAATGAGGGCACTGGGTCGCCTCAGCCACGGCTTAGCTGCCCCCAGAGGGTGGCAGGAACTGGAGGAGGTGAGCACTGGAGATGATGCCGAAACTCAGAAATTGGGGACAGGAGAGAGTCGCAGATGGGGAGCAAAAGCTCAGCTGATTTCTAGGAGGGACCCAGGCCCCGGCCTTCAGAGATCTCCGAGGACTTCTCTGCCTGGCTCTGTTCCCCGCAGCCAGCAGGGCCAAGGCAAGACAGCTGGGACGGCTGGGTAAGGAAGGAGTTAAACTCACAACAAAGATGTCAGCCCCAGAGATCACTGGACCCCCTGCTTGGCAGACAGAAGCCACCCTGTGGCTGCTAATGCCCTCCATTTATTTGGCGCTTGATCTCATTTAATCTTTAGCACAATCCTGGGAAAGAGGCAGGACTGGATTGTTATCTCCACCGTGTGTTCCTCCCCTCTTTCCCCTGTGGCTCCCTGAGGAGCCTCAAATTGTTTCGGGCATCCTAGAAACATCCAATGCGGAGCCAGGTGGAGCCAAGTGGAGCTGTAGGGCTGCCACTGGGGAGGATGGTCCTCTGTCTGGGCTCCATTCTGGGCTTGCTCCCTGCTGATTGTCCCGGGCTGGGTGTGACAGAGAAATCACAGGATGCGGAATCATTCCCCTCCTGGAATTTCCCAGGCTGCCCTCCCCCTCTGCTTGTATCTGAAAGTCCAACACATAATGACCATTTCACCCACTCCCTAGGGAGCTATGTCAGGCTTAGGCCAACGGAACCCAGGCCTAGAAAGGCAGAGGCCTCTGCTCTGAGTCACACAGTGAGCAAACATGGAGGAATTTGTGATGACTTGGAACAAGCACAGGTCTGGGGCATCAGAAGACGTGGGTTCCGGCCCGGTGTGATGGCAAACACTTGTAATCCCAGTACCTGGGAGGCTGACACAGGAGGACTGCAGGTTTGAGACCAGCCTCAGCAATTTAGTGAAACCCTGTTTCAAAATAAAAAATAAAATCAGGCTAGGGGTGTAGCTCGGAGGTAAAATGTCCCTGGGTTCAATTCCTAGTACCACACACACACAAAAAGAAGACCTGGGTTCCCGTACTGTAGGCTCTGCCACTTACCAGCCAGTGTCACCGACCAGCCTCCACCTTCCCAGCCTTGGTTTTCATAACTGCCAAATGGAAATTAACAGTGCCCATCTGGGGGTTGTTGGGAGGATTGAGTGAGATTGATGGCAAAGTGTTATATAAAAAGGAATTACTCTGCAGAGCACAGTGGCACACACCTGTAATCCCAGCTACTCAGGAAGCTGAGGCAGGAGGATCACAAGTTGGAGGCCAGCCTTGGCAACTTAGCAAGACCCTGTCAAAATAAGAAATAAAATGGCTGGGGATGTAGTTCAGTGGTACAGCACCCTTGGGTTCAATCTCCAGTACCCCCCCCAAAAAAAAAAAAGAGAGAGAAAGGAATTACTCTGGTAACCTAAAGACCCTAAAACAACGGAAAGAGGCTGGACCATGTATGAAAAGTCTGGGCTCTGCTCAATTCACCTTTGTGGACTTGGGCAAGGCCCAGGCCTCAGTTTCCCAAGGGTCTTGCCAGCTATAAGACTGTAGTGTTGTATGGGCTACACGTCTGGTGTAAGAATTCCAACATTGATCACTTGATCTCTCTCTTTCTTTCTCTTTCTCTCTCAGATGAAGTCTTGCTGTGTTGCTCAGGCTGGCCTTGAACTCCTAGATTCAAGTTCTGCCTCAGCATCCCAAGTAGCTGGGACTATATGCATGCCACGGCTCAGTTGTACCCTGATCTCTTGACTGTCCTATTTTCTGTGCCTTATATTGCCTTAGATCCAAGAATCTTAGTGAGAGAAGCCCAGCCAGTTCCCAGTAATAACCTTTGCTCTATCCCCTCTACCCATTTCTTCAGGCAGCTGAAGTATCCGTCTGCACTCTCCTCCTTAGTCTCCATGGCTCCCATTGCCTCCCAGGTTAAGGGGGCGGAGGATGTCTTGGTGATGAAACCAGCGATAGATGGACCAGGTAAGACCTCCCAGTTGAGAACACCAGCCTGTCTGGATTCTCCCCTTGCTATGGAGGGCTGGTCTAACTGCCTGCTTTTAATATCCTGCTTCTCCCAGGATGGCCCTAGCAGTGCCAGATCCCTGATCCTTCCCTTGAGGAAGCAGCTCAGCATCAACCTGGCTGAGCTTGCAGAGGCGAATTAAATATTAAACGCGTCAGGCCAGAGCCCCTGGTGCAGCAGCACATTCCCAGCACACAGACAATGCAGATGGCTTGACTGTCACTCTTCCAGTGGCTGTGGGCTGGGCTTCCAAGCTCCCAGCCCACACTCCTAAGAAGGAATACCAAATGGCAATGTTTTGCTCATCCCCGCAAGCTCATGGTTCCCTGTGTCCTTCCTCCAACCCCTAGTGTTGAAGGCTCCAGGCACCTGGAAATGCCTAGAACATTGAGTTGTGGCATCTGCAGGATTTAAATCTAACAGGTCTGTGATTGGGCAGGCATGGTCCCCGGTAGCTTAGGCCCACTAGGGCTGGAGGTTCCCCAGGGAAGGAAACATCTCAGGAAGGACACTGAGGCCCTGACTTCTCTCAGGGCAATGGGAAGTTGGATATTGCTGGCCTGAGGACTGGGTGTGCAGGACTGTTGGTTTGTTTCTCAGATTAATATGGGTCATAGAGTTGTCAGATTGGTAGAGCCTCAGCAATCACCCCCAGCTAACCTTATATTATACAAAAAGGGAAACTGAGGCATGAGGAAAGAAGAAACAACTTCCACAAGGCCATTCAATGAGCTGTAGAATTGCTAGGCCTAGACTCTAGGTCTCTGGTATAGAACCCAATGCTCTTTCCACCGTACCTCCTGCATGACCCCAAATCTCCTTCCTAATGACCCTAAGCAGTGGGCGGGGCACTGCCTGGGTCCAGAGGGCCATTTTCATAGGGAACAGAATCCACTCTGGTTCTTGCTTTGATATCACTTTATTTAGTTATTTATTTATTTTTGTGGTACTGGGGATTGAAGCCAGGGGTGTCCTACCATTTAGCTACACCCCCAGCCCCAATTTATTTTTATTTTGAAATAGCGTCTTGCTAAGTTACCACATGCTGATCTTGAACCTGCAATCTTCCCATCTCAGCCTCCCAAGCATGGGAATTATAGGAATGCACCACGGCACCTGGCTTCCTGCCTTGACATCAGAGAACTAAAAGAGCATGAGGTCCGTGGGTTCCAACTCAGCCCTGAAAATTTGTAGGATGGAACCTTGGTCCTGTCACTCCTCTGAGCCTTAGTTCCTCACTTATAAAATGGGGATTTAAAAAGGCTTGGGGTGAGCTCAGTGGTAGAGCACTTGCCTAGCATGCATGTGGCCCTGGGTTCGATCCCCAGTGCTACAAAAAAAAAAAAACAGAGAAAAGAAAAGACAGAAAATGGGAATTTAAGAACTGCCACCCTGGATGGCTACTGTAAGGATCAAACAAGACCATATATGTGGGGCATTCTGTAAACTGTGAAGTGCTAGCTGAATGTCAGATATTATTAATATGATTTGAGGTCTGAAAATGCTGCAGAGGAAGTGTCAGGGGAAGAGGCTGTACAGGAACGAGAACCCTGCCTGGCCATCCCACAGACCTGACCGATACAGGGCCACCAGCAGAGTGACAGTAGCAGATCAGATCACCCCAAGTTCATGGGCTTGACACCCCCTGATGCTTTGCTTCGTGTGTGTGCTGCATGTGCATGTGCCTGACCATCCACTATTGCAGGGATTTGCCTGGCTGCTCCAGGGGCAGCGGGCAGTGTGTGGTGCTGAGGGAGGACACCCCATTTCTGGCCAAGTCACAGACCCTTGGAGGAGAGCCTACCAGCCAAGGCCCTCGAAGGGCCCTCTCATGCTGGGGCTCCTCAGGGCCCTTACCTTATACTTGGCGGCAAGCAGCTCTGTGGCCTGCTGCTCCCGTCGCAGGTCCTCCAGCATCTTTTCCTTCTCCTCCAGTAGCTTCTGCTTCTCCTCGCTCACCAGGCTGCGGTCATCCTGGATAGCCGCCTTCTCCTCCTCCAGCCGCTCCTTCTGCTCCTGCAGGTAATTCTCCATGTTCTTCTCCAAGGCTGCCTCCAGGATGGGCTGGGGTGGGCGGTGGTTGTTATTGTTGTCATCCTCCTCTTCGGCCACCCAGGCCTCAATCACGGGCCCCTCGGGGTACCCCGCCGGGGCTGACACAGCCTTCTTCCTGCGGCTACTCTTCCTCCGGGGCCGCTTCCCGAGCATCCCCTTCTTCTCCAGCTGGGCCTTCAGGCGGGCAATCTCCTCCTGGAACTCCCGCAGCAGGGTGTCCTTGGGGTCCTCATTCACCCGGGGCTTGTTCTTGATGTTCTTGGCTCGGTTGGCAAATCGGAGGGTGGAGAGGCTCTCGTCGTAGCTGTGAGAAGCTGGCCCCAGTGTGGCGACCATGATGGTCTTAGCATTCCCCCCCAGAGAGTCCTGGAGCAGGCGGGTCAGCTTGGAGTCCCGGTAGGGGATATGGGTGCTCCTGTTGCCCGCCAGAGCGGCGATCACGTTGCCCAGGGCAGACAGGGAGAGGTTGATTTTGGAAGCTTCCTTAGGCCTCTCTCCACCGCCACCACCACCTCCAGTGCCGCTACCAGCCGGGGGCTGCGTGGCTGTCCCTCCAGTTGTGTTGGGGCCTGCCTTGTTCTGCCTCTCGCTGCCAGCCAGGTCCACCAGGTTGAGTTTGCCCACGCGGATGTGGTCCTGGCCATCAGAGCCCCGCTCGCTGCACTCCACAGTGATGACGAAGATGGCATGGGAGCGGGAGCTGACCTCGTTCATGTGGGTGCTGCCCACTGCCCGGGTCTGGTTCCCCAGGTTCATCACATGCTCGATCTCCTTGACGTTCTTGGTGACAAATGAGGAGAGGTCCTTGATATAGACGCCAGTCTCGGGGTTCTCTTTCAGCTCTAGCCTCTTGCCCGGTTCCTTGGAGAGCAGGTCTCGAATCTCCTCCTGGTAGATCTCCAAGTAGGAGGCCCGGACCAGGTACTGCTGGTTCTGGGAGCGGGAGATGTGGGTGAAGATGTGCTCAAAGGCGTTGGGGATGACCCCGCGCAGCTCGGGCTCCACCCAGGTCCCCTGCATGGTGTAGGTCTTGCCAGTGCCCGTCTGGCCATAGGCAAACACCGTGCCATTGAACCCCTGAAGTACAGAGTCTATCAGGGGCCTCACGGTTTCATCGTACAGGTCTGCCTGCTTGGAGCTGGCATCGTACACGGCGTCAAAGGTGAAGGTCTTGGGCAGCTCCCCGGGGGCCGCACGGGGGTTCCGCAGGGTCACCTGGCCCAGTTTCACGTCCATGGTTAGGATCTGCTCGTGACCAGCAGCCTCCTCCTTCCTGCTGAGGGGGCGGCACCGGGCCACCACCTTTAGGGCCTCGCTGGTCTTGGTCTTACTGGCCATCTTGCTGCTCTGTCCTTCCTGCGGCCCCCTCGGCAGCCTGGGCGGTCCGGCGGTCCTGCTCCCTAGGTCGGGATCGGCGGGGCCGGCCCAGCCCCCAGGCGCCGCTCTTCAATCCGCATGCAGCCTCCTAGGGTGGGGATGCTGGGAGGTGGCCCCGCCGCTGCTGCAGTCCGGGCCTCCACCGCTCTCCGGTCCTCGGTGCACCGGCGGGGGAGGTAGGATTAGGCAGAATCCCCGGGCAGCCGCGGGAGCAGCGCCGGCCGAAGGGCAGTGCCGGGAGCCCGCCCCATGCTGGGACAGAGGGAGCGCTGCCGTAAACAGCTTCGGCAACAATGAGATAAAGGAAGAGGAAAATGGGATGGGGGTGGGCGGCAGAGCTGTCTTCTCCTCCTCGCCGTCCTTCCTCTAGGGATCCATGGCGGGGGCTGCGGGTCCGGAGCGGCCGGGGGTCCCGGCCCTCCCGAGGGCAGAGGCTCACCTGGAGTCCTGCCCCCCAGCTGGGGGATCATTCATTGCAGCCAGCGCGGCTGCTGCTCCTCTGCCTCCGCCTTCCCCGCCGCCGCCACCAGAGAATGAGAGAAAAACAGAAGGGGATGGGGCGGAGCAGCGGCGGCGAGAGCGATGGTGCCGCCGCCGCGCTGCGGCCCCGGCTAGGTCTCCCGGCTGGGGTGGGGCAGGGGGCGGGGCCGTGGGGCGGGCGACACGAGCCGGGCGTGGCCCGTGGGCGGGGGGCCGGGGTGCATTGCCGCCCGCACCCCGCCGACCCCTCCGGGATGACAAGCTCGGGTGCGCTGACCCAGGTCCTGCGCCCACCAGTCGGGTGCAGCGAAGCCACCGCCCGCCGTCACCCCACCGAGCCCGAGCATGCTGGGAGATGTAGTCCTGCCTTTGTTAACCGGGTTCTGGCAGGTTGCTAACGCCGGCTCCAGTCCTTGGGTTCGGGAGCCCCTCCCTCTCCCGCAGGAAACCCTCGAGTGACTCCTGAGACGGCACGACCCACGCTTGTTGCCCCCCAAGTCACCATCCTCGGGCTCCCACTGCTCCTTCTGCCTGCGGATGGGTGCATGTCACCATCTCCCTTTGGGGTGTCGCCAGGCCTCCGTGGAGCCTAACTCCTTAATGTTTCTGAACCCTGTTCTTTCCTCTCCCTAACCTGGTTTGCTTCTGGCCTTCCTCTTTTCCCTGCTGGAATCCCTGATTATTCACCTGGTGTCCACGCATGCACCCTGGCTCTCTCCGCTCCTCCTCCACCTTCCCTATCCTATGCAAGCCTGTCCATCCTCTGACCGCCCAGGCTCACCTCCGCTGTGCTCCTGTGGAGAATCTGCTCCAGACAGTCATGGCTTGGAACACTCACCTAGACCTGCTGAGCCCCCGGCCCATCGTAGGAGCTGAATCATCCTTGTCCTCAAGGAGCACACATTCTAGGAACCAGGTTTTGTTTCTTTACTGGCTCTGTGTTGGTGCCTTTGTGCCTTAGCCAGGAGATCCAATCACCTACACCTGGTGCATTGCCACTTGAACAGTGGCAGCACTTCCTCCTCCATGAAGTCTTCCCAAACCAGTTCTTTTTTTTTTATCCTATACAGAAAGAGGGACAGAATTTGCATAAAACAAAACCTGGATTCCAGTTCCAGTTCTGATCTCCCTCCAACAGTGTGACTTTGAGCAGTCACTTACTTTGCTCCAGCTTGAGTTTTCTCATCTGCTTAAAAAAATAATTGAAGAGGGGGAGAGAAACAATATCTACATCATGGAGTGGTCCGGAGGCTCAAATGAAATTGTGAATCATGAAGTCTTGTGCCAATAAGAAACTTTTAATATGGCACATGCCAGGCTTCCATTGCCTAACAGCCCTGCTTCCTGGAGTCTCTGGATAGACAACATCTGTGCTTAGTGTTCCTCGTTTGGGTCTTTAAATTTTTTTCCTCTAAAATGCAAATGAGTCGGGCCTGGTGGTACTTATAATCCCAGTACTTGGGAGGCTGAGACCAGAAGATCCGGGTTCATGGCCAGCCTCAGCTACTTAGTGAGGCCCTCTGCAACTTAGTGAGACCCTGTTTCAAAATAAAGAATAAAAAATAGGGCTGGGGGTGTAGCCCGGAGGTAGAATGCCCCTGTGTTCAATCCCCGGTACCGCAATAAATAAATAAATAAATAAATAAATAAAATGTGAATGAAATATAACTTGTGTAGTTCTACAAGCCCAAGGACCAAGCCAGAGTCCTGTCCATGGTCCACTCTGCAAGGGGAGTTGAAACATAGGCTGAGCTGTCCTTACTGTTCTCCATATGAGATCCAGATGGAGGAGGTGACGTTATCTGAAATCTCAAGACCCTTCTTCCATTTCTAGTCTTATAATTCTCTAGAGGGCCAAACTTTTTAGTTCTTCAACTCTAAAAGTGTATCTCCTCACTTCATCTCCAAGTCCCCAGGACTTGGATGTTAGCTAGGGTAGAAATGGGAAACTTACCTGGTGGCTTGCTCACATCTGGAGTTCCCTGGCCGCCTTCTCCCCTCTCCTGATCAAGCTTCACTGCCTGTGATGAACTTGGCTTTGGGGCCAATTATTGTGTGAGGTTTTGGCTTCATTGACTAGCCTGTCTTGGCTCTGACAATCTGACTTCTGGATGGACCATTTGTTTCTTGAACTATTTTCTTGTTGCACTTGGCTTGGGCTTTTGAACACCTTCTCTCTGTTTTAGCTAACACATCTGCCACCACAGCACTGGATAAAATGGATCTTCACCCTGTTCTCCCCACCTGATGTCACCACCTGGCAGGGCACTGGCCCAGGTCCTCCTTTATGGGAGGGAAACGAAAATGCCATTGTTTACAAATGTGTTACCCCAAGCAAATTATTCAACTTCTCTCAACAGCTATTTTCTCAGTCGGACAAGTAAAGATAAGGGTGCTTACCATACTCACAGAGTTTACATGAAAATTAAGTGAAATAATATATGGGAAAATTCCCAGCCCATAGAAGACTCAAAAAATAGTATTTTTCCTTCCTTTTGCCCTTTGCATTCAAAGCTTTTCACATTCTATGTCTCCCTTTCAGAACTGTCTTTAACCGTTCTTCCTCCCTCTTACACCCCCAAGTCTCCAGTCACTCTGACTGGCTTACGATCAAACAAACACGCCGTGGTTGTTTGTGTCTCTATCTCTTTGTCCATGCTGCTCCTCTGCCTGAAATGTTTTCTTAACTTTGTTCCTGTGTCATTGAGCTCAACACACATAAGTCACATGAAGTGGTGCCACAGATCAACCTCATATGGCTTCTACTTCTGCCACTCAATGGAGACTTCTCTTACCAAGGACATCAGCGAGTTCCATGATGCCTGCTCCAGTGGGCCCCTTTCAATGGGAGCATTTGACATAATCTACTTCTCCCTTCATTGTGTGTGTGTGTGTGTGTGTGTGACTGGGGATTGAACCCAAAGGCATTCTACCTCTGAACTAACTACACCTCCATCTTTTTTATTTTTTTCTGAAATAGGGTCATCTCACTAAGTTGCTAAGAGTCTAAATTTAGAGTCAGTCTATATTGCTGAGGCTGGCCTCAAACCTGTGTTCCTCCTGTCTCAGCTCCCAAGTACTGAGATTACAGGCATGTGCCGCCACACCTGGCTTCCCTTCTTTTTGAAACTCTCGCTTCCCATGACTTCCATGTACCTACATTTTTCTGGACTTCCTCCTATTGCTCCGATGAATTCTGGTTGCTTAATTTCAATCTCCTCAGCCAGTTATTTCCCCCTCAACTCTAAGGCTCAATGTCAAAGTTCACAAAGTCCTAAGCCCTCTTTTCTTCGAGTGCTGCCATCTAGTATGACTAGATGAGTATAGCTTATGGCTTCAATTATTGTCTAAATGATTCCTAAATTTGTATCTCCAGTCCAGACTTCCCTTCTGAGTTCCAGACCTATATATCCAATTCTCTCATGGACAGAGCCACTTGGATGGTTCCCCAGGCACCTTAAATTCTGTCATTTACATTAAATTAATCATTTTCCCCTCCAAACTTGCTTCTCCAAATATGGTCTGTAGCTCTGTAAACAGCACTTTCCTCACCCCCAATATTCAAGTACCAAATCCTGTCAACTCAGCTTCCTAAATATTTTTGAGGTCTATCAACTTCTTTTCCACTTCCATAGCTGCTATCATGGCAAGCAAGTAGTGCAAGTAGAAGGCCCCTGGGTTCCATCCCCAGTACCACAATAAATAAATAAATAAATAAATAAAATAAAAATAAAATTACAAAATAGGACTGGGGATGTAGCTCGGAAGTAGAATGTCCCTGGGCTCAATCCCCAATACCATAAAATAAAAAAAGCCTTATATTTGTAGAGTGGTCTACAAACAAAGTTTTAACATAAAGTTAATAAAGTTAACTTTATTAACTTTATTAAAGTTAACATTATTAACATAAAGTTAATAAAGTATCATCACATTTATTACTTGGCCCTCACAAAAATCCCAGGAAAGGGGAAAATGCTAATCCCTGGGTTGTAAGGAACACCGAGCTGCAGACTAGGGAAGGAAACCTAGTCGCTAAGTCTCCAACCTGCAGCCCTAGTACTCTTTCCCATGGGGTGAGCTCACTGTGGAGGGAAGCTGCAGACCAGTTGCTTCCCAGTCCTGGTTTGAGTGACAGCTTCATTGGGTACAGACCCATCCTTGACTCTGAGGAAGAAGCTCTCTTGTTGCATTTCTTTTTGTGTGAATATGTGTGATACTAGGGATTGTACTCAGAGGTGTTCTCCTATTGAGCTATACCCCCGGCCCTTTTCTTTTCTTTTCTTTTCTTTTTGCGGTACTGGGGATTGAACCCAGGGACATTCTACCTCCAAGCTACACCCCCAGCCCTATTTTCTATTCTTTATTTTGAAACAGGGTCTCATTAAGTTGCGGAGGACCTCACTAGCTGAGGCTGGCTGCGAACCCGGATCCTCCAGTCTCAGCTCCCCAAGAACTGGGATTACAAGCGTGCCCCACTACACCCGGCTCCTTTTCATTATTTATTTATTTTATTTTATTTTTTGTGGTACTGAGGATTGAACCCAGAGGCATTCTACCTCCTAGATATACCCCCAGCCCTATTTTATTTTTACTTTGAAACAGGGTCTCACCAGGTTGATGAGAATCTCACTACTTGTTGAGGGGGTCCTCAATCCTGTGATCCTCCTGTCTCAGCTTCCTAAGTACTGGGATTGCAAGCATGTGCTACCAGGCCTGGCTTTCGGTTTTTATTTTGAAACAGGGTCTTGCTAAGTTGCTGAGAGTCTCATTAAGTTGCTGAGGCTGGCCTCAAACCTGTGATCCTCCTGTCTCAGCCTCCCAAAAACTGGGATTACAAGTGTGCGCCACCATGACAGGCTCGCTGCATTCCCTTTGATAATGAAAGTTGCTTTTCCTCATGGGCTTCTCACACCAATATCTTCTTCCAGTGTGGTCCCAGTGATAGACTTAAACCATACCAAGAAAACAGAATGTATGCTTTTTCTTTTTATTTCTTTTTTTTTTTTTGGTACTGGGGATTGAACCCAGGGGCATTCTACCTCTGAGTTACACCTCCAGCCCTTTTTATTTATTTATTTTGTTTAAAAACAAGGTCTCCCTAAGTTTCTGAGCGTCTCTTGTCTCAGTCTGAGATCCTCTTGTCTCAGTCTCCCCATAACGCCCAGCTAGAATACACTCTTATTATTTGTTTGTTTGTTTGTTTGTTTGAAGTACCCCCAGCCCTATTTTTTATTCTTTATTTTGAAACAGGGTCTCACTAAGTTGCAGAGGGCCTCACTAAGTAGCTAAGGCTGGCTGCAAACCTGAGATCCTCCTGTTTCAGCCTCCCAAGTACTGGGATTACAAGCGTGCGCCACCATGCCTGGCCAAGAACGCACATCCTACAAATGTTCAGATCCAAGTAATAATTTAGGCTTTGGATTTACCCTGGAAACCAAGTTTTGCCAGCAGAGGGAGACATGACTATGTGACAAAATCTCTGGATGCGATCTAGTTTCTGCGTTGTCAATCACTATGAGGTTATCTAACTCAATAGACACCCTCTACTGTGTCCAAGCCTAGCTTTTTTTAATTGCTTGTTTTTTTTGTTTTGTTTTGTTTTCTTTTTGTTTTTTCTGTACTGGAGATTGAACAGTTTGTTTTCTATGTGTCTCTATTGTAATTTATGGTGAATGGAATTTGTCAATCAAAAAAATTTAAAAGAAGCCAAGTGCCTTGGTGCATGCCTGTAATCTCAGCCATTCAGAAAACTGAGGCAGGAGGATCGAAGTCTGAGGCCAGCCTGGACAACTTAGTGAGCTCCTGTCTCAAAATAAAAAATAAAAAAAAATGCTGTAGATATACCTCTGTGGTAGAGCGCCCCTGAGTTCAAGACACACGAAGAAGAAGGCACACATGTAGAAGAAGAGGAAGAAGAAGGGCAGGAAGGGGAAGGGGAAGGGAGGGGAAAGAAAAGGAGGAGGGAAATTTTTTAAAAGAAATTTTAAATCTGAAAAAAATGTAAATTCAGGTACTAAAAAGGAACAATTCAGCTGAGCATGGTGGTGCACACTTGTAATCCCAGTACTTGGGAGGCTGCAATAGGAGGATTACAGGTTCAAAGCCAGCCTCAGCAATTTTTTTTTTTTTTTGCAGTACCAGGGATTGAACCCAGGGGCATACTACCTCCGCGCTACACTCCTGGCCCTATTTTTTATACTTTATTATGAAGCGGTCTCATGAAGTTGTGGAGGGCCTCACTAAGGAGAGAGAGAGAGAGAGAGAGAGAGAGAGAGAGCTGAGGCTGGCCGCGAACCCGGATCCTCCGGTCTCCACCTCCCAAAGTACTGGGGTTACAAGCGTGCGCCACCACGCCCGGCGCCAGCCTCAGCAATTTAGCAAGGCCCTCAGCAACTCAGTGAGACCTTGTTTCAAAATAAAAAATAAAATAGGGCTGAGGGTGTACGAGTCGGATGTAGAATGCCCCTGGGTTCAATCCCCAGGAACACACACACACACACACACACACACACACACACACACAGAAGCTTACTGAGCCCCAACTAGGTAGGTCCCAGATGCCTTATCTAATCTTCACTTTAACCCAGCTGGTAAGCAGTGGCTCTGGGACTTGAGTCTAATTTCTTCCACTCCAAAACCAGCTGTTTTTTTCCACTACCCAGTAATACACCCGGAGGCTCTCAGTCCACCTCCTACCTGGACTAACTCCACTTTCTTCCTTCAACATCCATTCCAGCACCTGCCTCCTCAGTAAAGATTTGCCTGTCTCCTCCATGCCTCAGGGAGCTCTTCCTTTCTTTACCTTTGTGGTAATTTGTACTATGTGCGATTAGCATCTGTTTTTTTTAATGCTGCATTCCATAAATACAGCATAAAATGAATGCATGAATGTATTCTGTCTCAACAGGATTTCTTCTACTTTGCCACACTTAAGTTTCTTGTCAGCAAAATACTTGAAGAATATTTTTTAAATGGCACACACCTGCAATCCCAGTACTAGGGAGACTGAGACTGAAGCACAGATTCAAAACCAGCCTCAGCAACTTAGTGAGACCCTGTTTCAAAATAAGAAATAAAAAGGGCCGGGGGTGCCAAAGCACCACCCGCTTAGTCCACGCCACCTCCATCTCTTGGTGGCTGCAGGAGCATTGTAACAGGAATCCCTGTGTCCACCCTTATCCCCTACTCTCCCTCTGCTACAGAGCAGGCAGAACCTTCCTTCGAAACTGTGAAGTCAAATCCCAGCGCTCCCTGTTCTCAATCCTCCAGTGACATCCCTCTCGCACTCAGAAGAAAGTCCAAAGTCCTTCTGGGGGCCTGGGCCCTACGTGATCAAGTCCCTGGTTACTTTTCCCATCTCATGCCTTCGTGTTCTCTCCTTCCTCACTGTGACCCAACAAGGGCCTCTTTGTTCCTCAGTCCTGCCGAGCACGGTCTGGTCCTGGGGCCTGTGCACTTGCTCTGACCTCTGCCTTCGAGCTTTTCCTCCATTGCTGCACAGTTTCCTCCCCTCACTCCCTTCCATTGTGTTTTCAAATGCAGCTTTTGACCGCACTTTCTAAAATATCTCTTCATCATTCTGTGTCCTCATTCTGCTTTGCTTTTTCCCACAACTCCCACAATGCTTGACACAATATGACATTCTAGATGTTTCTTTATCTGTTTGTGGATTATCTTCCCACTAGATTGCAAACTTTATGATGGCGAGTAGCCTGCAATCCCAGCAACTCGGGAGTCTGAGAGAGGAGGATCTCAATTTAGCAAGACCCTAACTCGAAAATTAAAAAAGGAGCTGGGTGTGGTGGCACATGCCTGTAATCCCAGTACTTGGGAGGCTGAGACAGGAGGATCATAGGTTCAAGACCAGCCTCAGCAATTTAGTGAGATTCTCAGCAACCTAGTGAGTCCCTGTTTCAAAACAAAAATGAATAAATAAATAGGACTGGGAGTATATCTCAGAGGTAGAATGCCCCTGGGTTCAATCCCCAGTGCCAGTAAGTAAGTAAATAAATAAATAAATAAATGGACTGGGGGTGTAGCTCAGTGGTAGAGCACTCTTGTGTTCAATCCCCAGTACCACAAAAAAAGAGAAAGAAAAGATTGCGAGCACCATGAGAAAATTTCTTCTGCATCCCAGTGTCTAGAAATATGCCTGGTTCACAATAAGTGCCCAGGAAATATGAATGAATGGTGAATGAATAATGAATAAATGGAGAAAGAAGCTATTAATAGCCTTCACAACCCTCATTTTGAATGGCTGCATAACTTGATATAAATTATTTTTTATTGTGAAATGTCAGCTTGAATCAGATAAATTGCCACTTTGTAGGATAAAATGATTGAACATTGTCAATATCACATAGTTTAGTTGAATAAAACACACATTCAGAAAGGTACATGGTAGTAAATATACCATTTAATGAACTATTTTGGTGTTGGGATGTAGCTTGGTGGTAGAGCTCTTGCCTAGCATGCAGCAGGCCCTAGGTCCAATCACTAGAAACACACACACACACACACACACACACACACACACACACACACACACACAAGTTTATGAAAGAATTATTATAAAACATTGTCCAGGCATGGTGGTGCATGCCTGTAATCCCAGCTACTCAGGAGGCTGAGAGAGGAGGATCACAAGTTCCAAGTCAGCCTGGGGCTGCTTTTCCGTTGGTGTAGTGGTTCGGACCCAAGTCAGCCTGGGCATTTTAGAGAGAACTGTCGCAAAATAAAATGAAAAAGCGGGAGGGAGAGCTGGGAATGTAGTTCAATGATAGAGCCCTTGCCTAGCATGCCTGAAGATCTATTGGGTATTGATCACTGGTTCAATACCAGTGCTTCAAAAATCACTGGTTCAATACCCAGTGCTACAAAAATCAATCAATCACCACATGCATATCCACCACCCAGCCCAATGTCATAGAAACTGTCTGCAGGACCCTCTGCAGGCAGGATTCACTCCTTCCTCTCTAAAAGTGACCACAGTGGCTGGAGCCATAGCTTAGTGGTAGAGCATGTGCAAGACCCCAGAACTGATTTTTAAAAAATAATAATAAAGCCGGTGTGGTGGCGCACGCTTGTAATCCCAGTACTTTGGGAGGCGGAGACCGAAGGATCCGGGTTCGTGGCCAGCCTCAGCTATCTCGCTCTCTCTCCCTCTTTCTGTCTGTCTCTCTCTCTACTTAGTGAGGCCCTCTGCAACTTCGTGAGACCCAGTTTCAAAATAAAGTATAAAAAAATAGGGCCGGGGGCGTAGCGCAGAGGTAGAACGCCTCTGTGTTCAATCCCCAGTACCGCAAAAAACAATAATAATAATAATAATAATAATAATAATAAGCCAGGTGTGGTGGTACACACTGATAATTCCAGTACTTGGGAGGCTGAGGCAGGAGGATCACAGGTTTGTGGCCAGCCTCAGTAACTTAGTGAGGCTCTCCGCAACTTAGTGAGACCCTGTTTCAAAATAAAAAATAAAATAGGGCTGGGGGTGTAGCTTGGAGGTAGAATGCCCCTGATTTAATCCCCAGTACCAAATAATAATAATAAAGGTAACTACTATCCTGACTTTTATGGCGATCTTTTGCTTGCATTATCTTTTACCACCTAAAGATTAGGGCTTCAGATTGCCTAATTTTAAACCCCATATAAACTCAGACAGTGTGTGTGTGTGTGTGTGTGTGTGTGTGTGTGTGTGTGTGTGTGTTTTACTGGTGATTGAGACCAGAGGCGTTTTACCACTGAGCTATACCCCCAGCCCTTTTTTGTGTGTGTGTATGTTGGTACTGGGGATTGAAGTCAGGGGCATTCTACCTCGGAGCTTCACCCCAGCCCTATTTTATTTTTATTTTTGAAACAGGGGGAGGGCCTCACTAAGTTGCTGAGGCTGGCCATGAACCTGCGATCCTCCTGTCTCAGCCTCCCAAGTACTGGGATTACAGGCCTGCACCACCACACTCGGCTTCACCTTTTCTTTTGAAACAGGGTCTCACTAAATTACCATGCACGGGTCTCACTAAATTACCATGCACTGGCCTTAAACCTGTGATCCTCCTGTCTCAGTCTCTCAATTACTGGGATTACAGGCATGGACCACTAAGCTCACCTTATTTTTTATTTTATCTATTATCTATCTATCTATCTATCTATCATCTATCATCTATATACCGTACTAGGGATTAAACCCAAGGACATTCTACCTCTGAGCGAAACTCCCAGCCCTTTTTATTTTTTATTTTGAAACAGGGTCTTGCTAGATTTCTGAGAGTCTAAGTTCCCAAGCCTGGTCTCAAACCTGTAATCTTCCTGTCTCAGCCTTCCAAGTACTGGGATTACAGGTATGTGCCACCAAGCCTGGCTTGGTTTTTTTTTTTTTTTGTGGTACTGGGGATTGACCCCAAGGGCATTCTACTTCTGAGCTATACCCCCAGCCCTATTTTATTTTTATTTTGAAACAGGGTCTTGCTAGGTTGATGAGAGTATCACTACTTGCTGAGGCTGTTCCCAAACCTGCGATCCTCCTGTCTCAGCTTCCCAAGTACTGAGATTACAGGCATGTGCCACCATGCCAGGCTTTGTTTTTTTATTTCTTTGGAGACAGGGTCCCACTATATTGCCCAGGTTGGCCTTGAACTCCTGAACTAGAGTGATCTAGTGATCCTCCTGCCTCAGCCTCCAGAGTAGCTGAGACTACAGGCACATGCCACATTGGCCAGCCCAACCTCTTTTTTTTATTATTTTTTTTATTTGTGTGTGTGTGTGGGGGGGGAGGGTAATGCTGGTGATTGATCCCAGAGGCAGTCTACCTCAGAGCTACACCCCCAGCCCTTTTTATTTTTTTGTTTTGAAACAGGGTTTTGCTAGGTTGCTGAGAGTCTCACTAAATTGCTGAGGCTGGCCTCGAGCCTGTGATCCTCCTGTCTCAGCCTCCCACGTACTGGAATTACATGCATGCACTGCCACCACACCCGGCTCAGCCTGATCTCTTAATACTGTCACTTGAGGGTTAGGATTTCAACATGTGAATTTCAGAGGGGGGACACACACATTCATATCATAACAAGCATCCACGATTATCACCAACTTGAGAACAGGCAACTGTGGCGGAATGTCAGGAGATCTGAGTCAAGGCCAAACTCTGATCTCCCAAGAATTTGACCTTGACAAGAAAAGCAGCCGAATCTCTGCTTCATTTGGCTCCTGTGCAGAACAAGGCAGGGTCCTGCAGCTCTGCCAGACCCTTTCTCCCGACTCACCATGCATCGGCCGTCACAGCAGCGTCCTGTGTGATGGCTGAGATCTGAATTGTCCCCCAAAGGCTCTTTCACTGAAGGTTTGTCCCCCGTGCAGCAGTGTTCGGAGGTGGGGACTTGGGGAAATGATGAGATCAATGGATGAGCCCCTTGAGAGATTCATAGCTGCCGGGGATTACTGGGAGGCGGCGGAAGCTGCGGGAGGGAGTATCTTGACCCCGCCCCTTCCTCTCTCTCTCTCTCTCTCTCTGCTTCCTGGCTGCCATGAGCTGAGCAGTTCTGTTCCCCCAAGCCTCTTCGCCATGCTGTTCTGCCTCACCTCAGGCCTAGAGCAACAGAGCCAGCCAACCATGGACTGAACCTCGGAAACCGTGAGCCAAAACGAATCTCTCCTCCTTGAAACTGTTTTCTTCAGGTCTTTCCTCTCGGAGATGAAAAGCTGACGAAGGCATCCTGGCTCTTGCATCCTGGAATGTTGCAGGATGGTTTCCTGGTGCGGTTCACAAACAGCAAGAATGTTTCAGGCCTGGTGTGGTGGCTCACACCTGTAATCTCAGCATTTGGGAGGCTGAGACAGGAGGATCACGGGTCAGTCTCAGCAATTTAGTGAGGCCAGCCTCAGCAACCTAGTGAGAACTTGTTTCTTTCTTTTTTCTTTCTTTTTTTTTTTTTTTTTTTGGTGTGTGTGTGGCACTAGAGATTGAGCCCAGGGGCATTCTACCTCTGACCTACAACCCAAGCCCTATTTTTTTTAAAAAATTTGAAATAGAGAGACTGGCCGCAAACCTGCGATTCTCCTGTCTCAGCCTCCGAAGTACTGGGATTATAAATGTGCACCACTATGCCCGGCTGAGATCCTGTTTCAAAACAAAAAAATAAAAAGGGCTGGGGATGTAGCTCAGAGGTAGAATGTCCCTGGGTTCAATCCCCAGTACCACACACACACACACACACACACATACACACATACACACAGAATGTTTCAGTCTGACATTGAAACAATCTTGAGAGGTTTGAGGTACGCTCAGCCAGGAAGCTTCTTCGGAGCCTCCTGGTCCCCAGAGATCTCTGCCTTTCTGAGTCTAGAGTATCTCTCATCCAGAGTGTGCACACCACCACTTTTGCTATTATTTTCAGGCTTGATGCCATTTCCCTGACTGTGGACAACTTTGGGTCAAGGAACACACATGGATTTCTTTACCTAGTTCTAACCCAGAGTACTGGACACACATGACAGTCAATGCTGTGACACTGAGCCATCAGAGAGTGAATGTGCATGCTTAGGCTTTCTGCACAATGTATGATTAGAATCACACCTGGAGCCAGGCAGTGTTGTGCATGCCAGTAATCCCAATACTTGGAACACTGAGACAGGAGGATCGCAGGTTCAAGGCCAGCTCAGCACTTGGTGAGACCCTCAGCAATTTAGTGAGGCTCTGTTTCAAAATAAAAAAAGAAGCCGGGCGTGGTGGCGCACGCTTGTAATCCCAGTACTTTGGGAGGTGGAGACCGGAGGATCCGGGTTCGCGGCCAGCCTCAGCTCTCTCGCTCTCTCTCCCTCTCTCTCCCTCTCTCTCTCTCTCACTCTCTTTCTCTCTCTCTCTCCTTAGTGAGGCCCTCCGCAACTTCGTGAGACCCGGTTTCAAAATAAAGTATAAAAAATAGGGCCGGAGGTATAGCGCGGAGGTAGAACGCCCCTGCGTTCAATCCCCGGTACCGCAAAAAAAAAAAAAAATAAAAAAATAAAAAATAAAAAATAAAAAAAGAAGAAAAAAATAAAAAATAGGAGCTGGGAGTGGTGGCACACATCTATAATCCCAGTACTTGGGAGGCTGAGACAGGAGGATCACAGGTTCAAGGACAGCCTTAGCAAGTAGTGAGACTTTCATCAAGCTAGAGAGACCCTGTTTCAAAATAAAAATAAAATAGGGCTGGGGATGTAGCTCAGAGGTAGAATGTCCCTGGGTCCAATCCCTTGTACCACAAAAAATAAAATAAAAAATAAAAAGGGCTGGGGTGTAGCTCAGAGGTAGAATGTCCCTGGGTTCCATTCCTAGTCCCAAAATTAGTAAATGAAATATAAAAAGGGCTGAGTGTATTGCTTGGAGGTAGGATACCTCTAGGTTCAATCTCTAATACCAAAAAAATTTTTTTAAATAAAAGAATCAATAGCCAGGCATGATGGCGCTACTTAGTGAGGCCCTCCGCAACTTAGTGAGACCCTGTTTCAAAAATAAAGAATAAAAAATAGGGCTGAGGGTATAGCTCGGAGGTAGAACGCCCCTAGGTTCAATCCCCAGTACTGCAAAAAAATAAAAAATAAAATAAAAAATAAAAGAATCAAGCCGGGCGTGGTGGCACACCCTTGTAATCCCAGTACTTGGGAGGCTAAGGCAGGAGAATCGCAGGTTCACAGCCAGCCTCAGCTACCTAGTGAGGCCCTCTGCAACTTAGTGAGACCCTGTTTCAAAATAAAGAATAAGCTGGGCGTGGGGGCGGATGCTTGTAATCCCAGTATTTGGGAGGCTGAGACAGGAGGATCACAGGTTCACAGCCAACCTCAGCTACTTAGTGAGGCCCTCCGCAACTTTGTGAGACCCTGTTTCAAAATAAGAGATTAAAAAATAGGGCTGGGGGTGTGGCCTGGAGGTAGAATTCCCCTGGATTCCATCCCTGGTACCACAAAAAAAAAAATAAATAAATAAAGATAGAAAGAAAGAATAAAAAATAGGGCTAGGAGTGTAGCTCAGAGGTAGAATGCCATTGGGTTCAATCCCCAGTACCACAATAAATAAATAAAAGAATCACATCTGGTAAACCAGGCACAGTGGTGCACACCTGTAATCCCAGGTACTCATGAGGCTGAGACAGGAGGATCACAAGTTTGAGTCCAGCCTAGAAAAATTAGTGAGACCCTGTCTCAAAATGAAACTTTAAAAAGGGTTGGGGATGCTGGGCATGGTGGTGCATGCCTGTAATCCCAGACTTGGAAGGCTGAGACAGGACTATCACAGGTTTGAGGACAGCCTCAGCAACCTAGCAAGACCCTGTTTCAAAACCAAAAAAAAAAAAAAAAAAAACAAATAGAGCTGGGGGTATAGCTCAGAGGTAGAATGCCCCTGTGTTCAATTCTCAGTACCACCAAAAAAAAAAAAAAAGGTTGGGGATGTAGCTCACTGGTAGAGTGCTTGCCTCGCAAGTGAAAGCATTGGGTTCAATCCCCAGTACTGAAAAAAAAAAAAGAAAAAAAACAAAAAGAAAAAAAACACACCTGCCGGGCATGGTGGCACGCTTGTAATCCCAGTACTTGGGAGGCGGAGACCAGAGGATCCGGGTTCGTGGCCAGCCTCAGCTACCTAGTGAGGCCTCCGCAACTTTGTGAGACCCCGTTTCAAAATAAAGGATAAAAAATAGGGCCAGCCGGGGGTGTAGTTCGGAGGTAGAATGCCCCTCGGTTCAATCCCCGGTACCGCAAAAAAAAAAAAAAAAAAAAAAAACATCACCATGGGATATCCTTTCTGCCATCAAGAAGGCCGTCACCAGATGTGGCCCCACACCACCAGAACCCTGAGTCAAAATACACTCCTTTTCCTTATTAAAAGAAGAAAGAAGCCTGGCGTGGTGGCGCATGCTTGTAATTCCAGTACTTGTGAGGCTGAGTCCCAAGGATCCGGGTTCGCGGCCAGCCTCAGCTACTTAGTGAGGCCCTCTGCAACTTAGTGAGACCCAGTTTCAAAATAAAGAATAAAAACTAGGGCTGGGGGTGTAGCTTGGAGGTAGAATGCCCCTGGGTTCAATCCCCAGTACCACACACACAAAATAAAAAATAGGGCTGGGGGTGTAGCTCGAGGTAGAATGCTCCTGGGTTCCATCCCCGGTAGTGCAAAGAAAAAAAAGAAGAAAGAAATGGGAGGAAGGAGGGAGAAAAGGAAAGAAAGGAAAGGAAAGGGGTGAAAGGAAAGGAAAGGAAAGAAAGAAGGGTGTGGTGGCATGCACCTATAATCCTACCCAGCAACTTGGGAGGTTGAGGTAGGAGGATCACTTGAGCCCAGGAAGTTGGAGGCCAGTTTAGGCAACATAGTGAGGTTTTTGTTTTTGTTTTTGTTTTTGTTTGTGTGTGTGTGTGTGTGTGTCACTGGGGATTGAACCCAGGGGCATTCTACCGCTGAGTTACACCCCCAGCCTATTTTATTTTTATTTGGAAACAAGGTCTCGCTAGGTTGATGAGTCTCACTACTTGCTGAGGCTGTCCTCGAACCTGTGATCCTCTTGTCTCAGCCTCTCAAGTACTGGAATTACAAGCGTGCGTCACCACACCCAGAAAAAAGTTAAAAAAAAAAAAAGAATACACCTAGAGGAAGGTTTCCAAAATGCTCCAAAATGAACAGCGGAGGCCTGGCTATCAGCTGACCACTGTCACAAGTAGTGACAGAGAAAGAAACCTGGGCAGTGTACCAAGAGCATGGGTAGGGTGGATTTTCAAAACCCAAACGTGTCTCACCAGAAAGGCTCAAGTATCCTCTGAGACAGCCACACCTAAGGGCCACGCTGACTGCACAGGGAAGCTAATCCCGCTAGAAGATCCTGCCTGGGCGCTGTGAGGGTTTAGCATCTACACAGAACAACAGCTGGGAAATGCTGGGAGGGAGCAGCCCCAGGAGCTGAGAGCACCCCAAGCTGGAGTCAGGAAACCTGAGCTCAGGCCTGGCTCTGCCACCATGTGCCCCGTGACCCTGGGCCCCGTGGTGACTTCACCCTCGGAGCCTGTGCCCTTATATGCCCAGCAAGGGTCAGCCCTGCCCAGCCGCCCGAGCAGACAGGGTGTCAGGAGCAAATGACATAATATATATAAAAGTACTTTGAAAAGCCGAAAGTGCTACACTGACATGAAGGTTTATTAGAAAGAAGCCGGGAGAGATGAGAGGGGCAAGCTTCTCACACCTGTCGAGGTAATTAGTCAGTGGCAGGAACAATCCTTACAGTGTTTGTTCAGCACTTACAAAGGGTTTCTGGGCTCTTTATCTCACCTGAGCTTCACAATAACCCAGCGAGGTAGGCAGGGCAAGGTGTGTTCCCCTTGATCACTGAACTGGTGAGGAAAAGGAGGCTTAGAGCCGGGACATGATTCTTCCATGGTCCTGTGGTTACCGAACTGGGCCTAACCCCCCACCACCTTTCTTTATCTTTCTTTCTTTCTTTTTTTTTTTTCAGTACTGGGGATTGAACCCAGGGGCATACTACCTCTGAGATACTCCCCCAGCCCTATTTTATTTGGAAACAGGGTCTCACTAAGTTGAGGAGGGCCTCACTAAGTTGCTGAGGCTGTCCTTGAATCTGTAATCCTTCTCTCTCAGTCTCCCAAGTACTGGGATTACAGTCGTGCACCATCATGCCCAGCATCGACCTCCCCCCACTTTCTTTTGTGATACTGGGAATTAAAACCATGGGCACTCTATCACTGAGCTACGTGCCCAGCCTTTTAAATTTATTTTATTTTGAGACACGGTCTCTCTAAGTTACTGAGGCTGGCCTCACACATGTGATCCTACTGCCTCAGTCTCCCAGGTAGCGGGGATTACAGGCATGTGCCACCACACCCAGAAAAAAACCCTTTTTGTATTTCCCCATGCTCCTTATGATGGGCTCATTGTGATACTACCTCTGTTTCAATTTGTGCAACCACATGGGGTAATTTCCCACAAGACCTGTGGAAACATCCTAGCAGGCCCCAGAATATCAACGTGGCTGGAGTGGCAGAAAAGGAGGGGAGATGGGTGAAGAGGGAGTATGATTATCTATCAAGCAGTGGGAAGTTATTAAAAGTTTTAAGCAGCCACGTGTGGTGGTGCACACTTGTAATCCCAGTACTTGGGAGGCTGAGACAGGAGGATCCGGGTTCGCAGACAGCCTCAGCTACTTAGTGAGGCCCTCCACAGCTTAGTGAGACCCTGTTTCAAAAATAAAAGAATAAAAAATAGGGCTGGGGTGTAGCTCAGAGATAGAATGTCTCTGGGTTCAATCCCCAGTACTACAAAAAAAAGAAAAAAGAAAAAAGTTTGAAGCAAAGAAATAATATGATCAGGGCTGCATTTTGTTTTCTGTGCTCTCCTCTACCTCTACCTTTTTTACTCCCTCTGCCCCTCTCTTTCTCCCTTCCTTTTTCTCCTCTATATTCTTTAAGTATTTTTTTGTTGTTGTTGTATTGGGGATTGAACCCAGGGGCATTCTACCTCTGAGCTATACCCCCAGCCCTATTTTATTCTGTATTTTGAAACAAGGTCTCACTAAGTTGTAGAGTAGCTGAGGCTGGCAGCGAACCTGTGATCCTCCTGTCCCAGCCTCCCAAGTACTAGGATTACAAGTGTGTACCACCGCGCCTGGCTTTTAAGTATGTTATATAATTTCCTAGGAAAGAAAAAGAAAGGAAAGCCAGGCATGGTGGCACACACTTGTAATCCCAGGACTTGGGAGACTAAGACAGGAGGATTGCAGGTTTGCAGTGAGCCTCGGCTACTTAGTGAGTCCCTCCACAACTTAGTGAGACCCTGTTTCAAAAATAAAAAAATAAAAATAATAGGGCTGGGGTGAGATAGAATGCTCCTGGGTTCTATCCCCAGTATCAAAAAAAGGAAGGAAGGAAGGAAGGAAGGAAGGAAGGAAGGAAGGAAGGAAGGAAGGCAGGCAGGCTCAGGACTCTCTATCAGCAGAACTCTTGGACATTCAGCAAGGTAGACCCTGACTGGTGGCCCTTACTCTGTAGGAGGTAAGTGTCCTGCCCAGAACCCATGGTTCTGCCAAGAGATTTCCTCTCCTGGGGCAGTTCTGGGATCTGCATGTTCCGGGTCAAGGCCAGGACTTGGTAAAGGAGTACAAGGTGGCAGGCATGTGCCTGGGGCTGCATATTTCCAGAAAGCCAGGCCCCAGGACCTCCCTTGCCCTTTGAGAAGGGGCTTGTCTTAGCACTGGCTGAGAGGCCGGAGCCTGAGGTCCTGGCAGCAGGCCCTTCTCCACTGGGTGCTTGCCATCCAGTTATGCACTCCCCAGGCTACTAGCAAATGCCTGGCAGCTGATGAGCACATCCCGGGTGCCCCCAGGCTGTCTGTCCTCTCTTCCTCCACAGCTTCCTTAGGCTACTGTTTCAACTTCCTTCCTATTTGCCAGTGTCCCACATAGACTGCAGCTTAGCCTCTGGGTCCCAAGTCAGAGGCTGTGGGGAAGGTGTTAACAGAAAACGTAAGCTAGTCTGCCTACATACATGTGTGCTTGTGTAAGTATGCATGTGTACATGATTGTGTGGTGGCTTTGGAGGAAGAAGAACCCACTCTTGGTCGTGTGTGCGTGTGTGTGTGTGTGTGTGTGTGTGTGTGTGTGCGTGTGCGTGTGCGTGTGTGTGTGTGTGTGTGTGTTACTGGGCATTGAACCCAGGGCTACATCCCCAGCCCTTTTATTTTTTATTTTGAGACAGGGTCTTGCTAGGTCACAGAGCACTGGCCTCGAATTTGTAATCCTCCTGTCTCAGCCTCCCAAGTACTGGGATTACAGCTGCACACCACCATGCCCAGCTAAGACACCCAGTCTTTAGAGAGAACCTCTGCTTAATGATCTTGCTCAGTATTGTCCAGCACCGGGGAAGTAGTTAGCCCCTAACAAATATTTGTTGATAAGAATAAGTGAGTGAAAGACTGAAAGAAACAAGGATGGAACTGAAGAGTAACTGTTGCCTGAATATTGCAACAAGAAAAGTCCTTGAAGACCTTTCTAGAATGTTTCTAAGGAGTGTAGGCAAGGCAGGCCTGCGCTGCGCGTAGGAGGCCAGCCAGGGCGCAGGGGAGGCTTTTAAGGAGTTAGGAGAGAAGGAAGGAAGGCGGTGGGGGATGGCGCAGGGAGGGGGGGTATGGACAGCCTGTTCCAGACTTGAAAGGAACGGTTCTGCAGAGACTGTCACTGGCCACCAAGGCCTCTCACACCCTCATCCACATCAGCATTGTCCTTCTCAGCTCTTGACCCTGTTACTTCCCTTCTTAAAATCAACCTCTCTTTTTCTTTTGCTCTCTTTGACCACAGAGACTAAGACTTGCCTGAATCAGGACCAGTGGTGACCCAGGTCCTGTCCACCCAGCTCATCACTTCTGGGCATTGTGACACCCCGTCTAGCTGGCGCACCCTGCTCAGCACCTTCCATAGCGCCTGCCTGCCCTCCCCGTGGGACTCCCAGGGTACTCCAGCTCCTGCCAGTCTCCCTCCTGACCAGGAAGCCGAAGAAGCAAGCAGAAAAAGGGGAAAGACACCAGTGCCCGGAAGTTACCGAGGGAGCAGCCTCCGCGCTTGACTCTCCAGGCCCCGCCTTTCCAGTCACTTCTGTTCCTTCCAGCCAAATGACCCAGACCCGACCCACAGCTTGGACATTCCCACTCGAGCAAATTTCAAATGTAATCAGATTTCCCCCTAAGACCCCTACCAGGTCTTTCATTCTCCTTACCATTATTTGGAGAATGACATTTTTCTCATGCCTCCTTCACAGTGAAGTTCTTCTTACCCCAGCCCCCACTCCCACCCCTACTCCAGACCTTCCTCAGCCCACGCCCTTCTCCCCCCACCAGCTTCCTTTTTTTTTTTTTTTTTTTTTTTGGTACTGGGGATTGACTCCAGAAACATTCTACCTCCAAGTTATACGCCCAGCCCAATTTTATTTCTTATTTGGAAACAGGGTCTCACTAAGTTGCTGAAAACCTTGCCAAGTTGCCAAGGCTGGCTTTGAACCTGTGATCCTCCTGTCTCAGCCTCCCAAGTATTATAAGAGTGCGCCACCATGCCGGCTTCAGGGGAGGCTTTTAAGGAGTTAGGAGAGAATGAAGGAAGGCTGTGGGGGATGGCGCAGGGAGGGGGGGTATGGACAGCCTGTTCCAGACTTGAAAGGAACGGGTTGTGGGATTATAAGAGTGCACCACCATGCTGGTTTCCCACCAACTTCCTTTCCAATCTGCAGTTCCAGGGTCCCTCATCTCTATGCTATTCTGCAGATAACTGCTACCATCTATGTTTTTCTTTTTCATTAAAGAAATTATGAATTATAGCTAGGTGTGGTGCCATATGCCTGTAATCCCAGTACTGGGAGGCTAAGACAGGAGGATTGCAGGTTCAAGGTCAGCCTCAGCAACTTAGCAAGACCCTCAACAACTTAGTGAGACCTTGTTTAAAAAAGGGGGCTGGGGGTATACCTTGGAGGGGAACAACCCTGGGTTCGAGCCCCAATACTTAATACTTAAGGAGAAAGGAGAGAATACAAAGCTGGACATGGTGGTGCATGCCTGTAATCCCAGTACTTGGGAGGCTGAGACAGGAGGATTGAAGTTTGAGGTCAATCTCTGCAATTTAGCAAGATCCTGTTTCAAAATAAAAAAATTAAGGCCGGGCGTGGTGGCGCATGCTTGTAATCCCAGTACTTTGGGAGGCGGAGACCGGAGGATCCGGG
>PVJS01025811.1:0-27552 GCA_004027185.1 Glis glis
AGAGAGCTGAGGCTGGCCGCGAACCCAGATCCTCCGGTCTCCGCCTCCCAAAGTACCAGGATTACAAGCGTGAGCCACCACGCCCGGCCCCCAGCCCTATTTTTATTCTTTATTTTGAAACAGGGTCTCACTAAGTTGCAGAGGGCCTCACTAAGTAGCTGAGGCTGGCCGTGAACCCGGATCCTCCTGTCTCAGCCTCCCAAGTACTCAGATTACAAGTGTGCACCACCAAATGTTCTTAATTCGATGCTGACACAGAGAAGACCCAGAAAGACCAATTTTTTTTATTAATAAAATGTTATGTACTGTCATCTTTGAACATTTTTATATTGTCATTATACTCAGTAATCCTGGGACCAACCACATAGTTAGCTCTGAAATAAATATTGGCATAACCAATGTTCATAGAAGCTATGCATATCTCTGGCTAACCCTTAGAATATTTAGTAGCTTCCAAAAAGATGGAGCCCAGATGCATAGTAGAGATAAAATTTTGTATTATCTGACATAACTATACCATATTTTCATCCCATGAGCTTCATGAAATCAGACAGAAAACTCCATTAACCCTCAAAAGGAGGCTGAGAATATCAGTCAGTGTGTAGGCAAGGGAAAAAAGCCTGTCTAAATATTTTAGCAACAAACAGTACCAAAGAACATGTTTGATGGGAACTTTTTCAGAAGTCACCGCAAAGCCAGGTGTGGTGGCACTGCACGCCTGTAATCCTAGTACTTGGGAGGCTGAGATAGGAGGATCACAGGTTTGTGGACAGACTCAGTAACTTAATGAGGCCCTCTACAGCTTAGGGAGACCCTGTTTCAAAATAAAAAAAATAGAATAGGGCTGGAGGTGTAGCTCAGAGGTAGAATGCCCCTGAGTTCAATCCCCATTACCAAAAAAAAAAAAAAAATGTCACTACAAACCTCATAGCCATCATTGGCTTAATGATCCACCTAGGGATTCAAGAATAATTACTAGTTTTAAAAGAGAGAAAGAAGGTAATTATACAGTAAAGAGACAACATTTTGCCCATATCCACTTCTTAATTCTTTTTTTTGGGGGGGCAGTACTGGGGCCTGAACCCAGGGGCATTCCACCTCCAGGCTATACCCCCAGCCCTATTTTTTATTCTTTATTTTGAAACAGGGTCTCACTAAGCTACGGAGGGCCTCACTAAGTAGCTGAGGCTGGCCGCGAACCTGGATCCTTCAGTCTCAGCCTCCCAAATACTGGGATTACAAGAGTGCGCCACCACGCCCAGCTCACTTCTTAATTCTTAAAAGTTATGAATATGTTATATGACATAGCAAAAGGAATTTTGCTGGTGTGATGAAGCTAAGGATTTTGAGATGGAAAGTGTTCCTGGATTATCCTTACTGGATTTTTGTGGATCCACAATGCTTTTCGGCATCCTATATCAACAAAGACACTGCCCAATGGAATCATAAGGAAATTTAAGAGGAAGAGGAAGGAGAGTTAGTCTAGAAAGGAGACGTGACTACAGAGGTCAATTGATGTAGGGTCATGAGCTAAGGAATGTAGTTGGCCTTTAGAAACTGGAGGAAAAGGGTTCTGCCCTAGAGTTTACAGACGAACACAGACCTGCCAGTCTTAGACTTCTGAACTGTTGAAATAATCAATTTGTGTTGTTTTAAGCCACTAAATTTGTGGTGGTTTTTAAAACAGCAACAGGAAAATAATACAGATTGTGGTCACTGGAAGTGGAGAGGTACTGTACCAAATACCTACCTAAAAATGTAGAAATGGCTTTGAAATTGAGCAATGAGGTGCCAGGCGTGGTGGCGCACGCTTGTAATCCTAGTACTTTGGGAGGCGGAGACCGGAGGATCCGGGTTCGCGGCCAGCCTCAGCTCTCTCTCTCTCTCTCTCTCCCTCTCTCTCTCTCTACTTAGTGAGGCCCTCCGCAACTTCGTGAGACCCGGTTTCAAAATAAAGTATAAAAAATAGGGCCGGGGGTGTAGCACGGAGGTAGAACCCCTCTGGGTTCAATCCCCGGTACCGCAAAAAAAAAAAAAAAGAAATTGAGCAATGAGAAGAGACTGGAAAATTTTTGAGGAGCATGATAGAAAAAGTCTAGACCATCTTAAACAGAGTGTTAGTAAAAGCATGATGTCAACAACTCTGCTAGGAAGGATTCCAAAAGACATGAAGAGTATGGTAGAGGAAACTTTTACAGCCTTATTGAATACTTCGATTGTCATAAACAGACTGTTTATTAAAAAAATATGGAGGTTAAAGGTGCTGTTGGTAAAGTCTCAGAATTAAATAAATACATGTTACTGGAAATTGAAGGAAAGGGCATCTTTGTCATACGGTGACAGAAAGTTTAACAGAATCTGTCCTGCAGTGTGGAAGGCACAGCTTGTAAATTATGAACTTAGATATCAACTAAAGACGTTTCCAATCAAAAGGTTGAAGGTATAGCCTGGTTTCTTCTTAATTTTCATAGTAACATGTTAGAATAAAGAGATTGACTGAGGGAAGAACCACTAAGCTAAGGGAACCAGACCTTGGTGGTTTTGTAAATTCTTAGCCATTTCAGATTGAAAAGACATTAAAATGAGGAAATTCACTTTCAGGAAAGCATGCCTTGGAAAGAAGCCTTGGTGCCTGGGAAGAATGAAAAGGTTAGGTACTCAGCCACGCAGAGGACTCTGAGAAGATGGGCATGCTATTCATGGCTCCTCTCTGCCATCTAAGAACAAGCTCAATGTAGACATGGGATTATTCAAGAAAGATCTGTGAAGGGGGTCTCTTGTCTAATAGAGTGAATCCTTGAGACAGGCACAGGAGAGCTACAATGTCCTTCAGCATAGGATACCAACAGAAACAGTACCAGTTGGGGCTAAAAGGGACAGAGAGAGCACAACATGGAAGAAAAATGTTGGACTGCCACAATTCTACAGATGGGAAAAGGATTGCTGAAACTATCCAGTCGTACCTTTCATGAAAGAAGGAGGATTCCAAAGGCAAAGCCATGAGCCCAGAAAAGAGTCATGAGCCACAGAAGATTATTCTCAGTCCCTTGAAACTTAGCATTGTTTGCCTGGTTGGATACTAGAATTACTTAGGTTTGGGGATTCCTTATTTCTTTCCATTTTCTGTCTTTTTTTTTCAATAAAATGCCCATAATTTTCCTACTAAGCCTTTCCTACTATTGTACTGTAGAAACAGATAACTTTTATGTTTTCTAGTTTCAAAGATCCAAAGATAAAGAAGAATTTTGTTCCAAGATGAATTATACCCAGAGCCTCACTGGTAACAAATGCAGATGAATTAGATGATGAGATTTGAAAGTTGTGAGCTCATAAGACTTAAAGTAGGTTTTGGTTTGATGCTATAATGGGTTGAGACTTTGGGGGGACCTTGGAATAGGGTGAATATATTTTACACATGGGACAGATGTTAATCTTTGTGAGTCAGAGGAAGACTATGACAGACGAAAATGATGGCCCTCCTCAGACATGACCCCTTTCCAATCCCCAGATCCTATAAATAAGTGAATTCACATGGCAAAGGGGACTTGGCTAATGTGATTAAATTAAAGACCTTGAGATGGAGAAATTTTCCTGGATTATCTAGGTGGGCCCAACGTACTCACAAGGATCTTTATAAGGGAAAGAGGAAATCCAGAGTGTTAAGAATCCAAGAAGGAGACTGACAAGAATAAGTACAGGTCAGAATTATGGAGGGCCATAAGCCATAAGTTGCAGAGGGCCTCACTAAGTAGCTGAGGCTGGCCGCGAATTTGCAATTCTCCTGTCTCAATCTCCCAAGAACTGGGATTACAAGTGTGTGCCACCACACCTGACCTATAAGGAGATTTATTGCAAGAAGCTGGATTGCACAATTGTGACTGGCTAAACAAGTCTGATATTCATAGAGCAAGTCATCAAGAAGGATGAGAGATCAGTGGAAGAGGATTGGGGGAGGGAGTTGGGAAAGGGAAAAATGAAAATTGAGGAAAGAAACAGTTTGAACAATACTATGACAATATATGAAGGTATTACTATCAATTTCACTAACATGTGGGGGGGGGAGCAGGGTGGGATGTGGAAAGAAATACGCCAGAAGCTGATGCATATATGTTTGTATCCCATTGAACCTCACTATTATGTATAATTGCAGTGTACTAATAAAAGATTTTTTTTTTTTTGGCAGTACTGGGGATGGAACCCAGGGGCATTCTACCTCCAGGCTACACTCCCAGCCCTATTTTTTATTCTTTATTTTGAAACAGGGTCTCACTAAGTTGCAGAGGGCCTCACTAAGTAGCTGAGGCTGGCTACGAACCTGGATCCTCTGGTCTCCATCTCCCAAGTACTGGGATTACAAGCGTGCATCACCACGCCCAACCATAAAAGTTTTTTATGAGATGAGAGGGAACTCACAGGCATGAGCAGAAGCTTCTGTCCATATAAAGAATTTCTTCTTTTCCTTCAAGAAAGCCTCAACTGTGCTTTTAAGGCATTTCAACTGATTGAATCAAGCACAGTGAGATTATTCCAAATAATAAGTCAAATGATTACAGATTTTAATCACATCTACAAAATCCCTTCAAAGTAACACCTATATTAGTGTTTGAATAGCCAGGGACTGCAACCTAGCTGTTATAGTTAGATATGAAATGTCCCCTAAGGAGCTCATTTATTAATATTTGGAGCTGATATAATTGTGTCACGAGGGTTGTAATCCCAGCAGTGGATAAATCCACTGGGGTGTGACCTGGGTCTGTAGGGGTGCAGCTGGAGGGGGTGGGTCCTGGGGGTGTGGCCTTGGAGATTATAAGTGGTTCCTCCTCCCCCTGCTCGCTCTCTCTTGCTTCCAGCCTCCATGATGTGAAGAGCACAGCCCATGTGCTTTCCTTTTCTCTGCTTCCTGCTGCCATGCCCTGAAATCCGCGGTCCCTGGCCTCACATGGACTAAACCCGAAACCGTAAGAAAAATATATCTTCTTTGCTCTAAGTTATGTGGTCAGTCTTTTAGATTATAGCTTCAAGAATGCTGACCAGAACACTAGGCAAGTTGAAACATAAAGCTGACCATCAGAGTGCTGGAGCAAAGACGACAACATTAGCCAGCAGTGGACACATAGACATGTGATTCCAGATGTCTCTGTGTCAGACGCTCTGAAAAGGACACAATAAACTATGTAGTATTCATGATGGCAATGCAAAAATTGTATCTAATCCCCAAAACATCAGACAAACCCAAAGTGAGAATAATAGTCCTAGTTTTTAAAACATAGAATAGGAGGATTTTGGAGTTGTTCAAAAATATCATTTTTTTTCTTATTTTAAGTAGTACTGGGGATTGAACCCAGGGCATTCTACCTCTGAGCTACACCCTAACCCTATTTTTTATTCTTTATTTTGAAACAGGTCTCACTAAGTTGCGGAGGGCCTCACTAAGTAGCTGAGACTGTCCTCGAACCGGCGATCCTCCTGTCTCAGCCTCCCAAGTACTGGGATTACAAGCATGCACCACCATGCCCAGCTAAAAATATCAATGTTTTTCAAAGGCAAAGAAAGGCTATAGAAATGTTCCATAATAACGAAGGCCAAAGAGACATAATTCAATGCAATACCAAAAGCCAGACTGGAACTTGTATAGATGGGGAAATGCTTATAATGGACCTTATGATAATTGATGAAATGGGAATGAATAAACAACATCAATGCAAAATTTACTAATGCTGATAACTGCGCTATTTTATATAAGATTATAACCCTTCTTAAAGGGAAATGCACCTTGAAGTACTTGAGGGTAAAAGCCATAGTAAGTATATCATCCTCACATGGTTCAGAAATAAATTTATCTCTGCGTAGGTACAGAGAGACAGAGAGCTACACAGTTAAATGGAGCATTTTTTTAACTTGTCTGTTTTTTATTTTTTTAAATGTGCTTTTATTGGTGCATTATAGTCTCACATCACAACGAAAATCAAGTTGACAGTAACATACATGCACACAGCACTTGGTGCCCCCCCGCCTCCCCTTCCCCCCAATACAGAGTACTGAGATTGACCTTGGTATATTCTCATATGTACACATGGTCAATGGTAGTAATTCCATTGATGAACTTCATTCTTCCCCTTTCCCTTCCCTTAGACCCCCTCCCTGACTCCACTGAGGCTTCTCCACCATAGTCTGGAGTCCCTTTTGTATCCCCTCTACTCCCTAGCTTGCACATATTAGAGAAAGCACATGGCCCTTCTCATTCTGTGATTGGCTGATCTCACTTAACATAATGTTCTCCAGGTCCTTCCATTTTCTTGTAAGTGGTATTATTTTGTTCTTCTTTATTGCTGAGTAGAATTCCATTGTGTGTATTTCCCATTATTTTGTAATCCACTCATCTGTTGATGGACACCTAGGTTGGTTCCATAATTTGGCTATTGTGAATTGTGCTGCTACGAACATGGGTATGCATAAATTGCTGTCGTTTTCTGGTCTCAATCCCTTTGGAATGATACCCAGTAGTGGTATAGCCTGATCATATGGTGGATCCTGAATAGAGCATTTTTTAAACAACTGATAATCAATGTCTTAAAATAGGTGACTTAAGCATTTGCGACGATGACTTTAGCCTCCACTCCTGACTAAGTGCCTACAGAGGTCATCTGTCCAACAATCTGAGAAGGACTGTGCCAGCTAATGAGATGCTTGTGGATTCCTGTCTGGAAATCATTTCAGGTCTTAAAACCTTCAGCACGAAGCATTTTTCTTGTAGTGATTCTCAGAGTCTTGGGCAGCATCTAAACTTGTCTTTTCACTGTGAGACCCTTTTTCTTTGCACCTCCGATCAAGTCAGTACACACAAAAAATGTAAGAAAAGTCATGGAATTTGCAAGTGTGAGGAGAAGACAAAGAGTGAAATATAGATATTTCATTTAAAAAATAGATTTAAAGTTTCTAGAAATTTCTTAATTAGGACTCCCAAATTCTTTGTGCTATAGTTGGTGACTTCTGGGTCTTTCGAGAGTAATTACAACTGCAATAATCATAACTAGAATTCTAGTATCCCCTACTTTGGCAACATACAACTTGAGTTTGTTATAATCCAATTATAATGCTACAACTTTAGTATTATAAAGTATATCTAAATTTAAATTAAAATGTAATCTATGTTTCTGTCTGCATAGATTTGACAAATTCTATGAAAGTCAACTTTCTATCAGACTTGAATATTCAGAAACCATAATTACCAAAGAACACTGTTCTTTGTTCTTCAGGTATAAATTATTCATCTTATTTGTACTGAAAAGTTCCTATTTAAACCTTGCACTATAAATTCAATATACAGCATCCAAATAGTCAGCATAATGATTACTTTGATGGATGGGAGAGCAACTTTCCCTTTGTGTAATGGCTGAGTGAGAGTAGTTTTGGAAATATAAGCAGCATAAGACAAAATAACAAAGCCTGGAACAATATCACCCACCACTATATTTTCAATTCCCCACCATAGTTTGTTTTATTCATCATGCCTCTAGCTAATGGATTTCAATAGTACTGGATAAAGCCACAC
This sequence comes from Glis glis, assembly GCA_004027185.1. Taxonomy (NCBI): domain Eukaryota; kingdom Metazoa; phylum Chordata; class Mammalia; order Rodentia; family Gliridae; genus Glis; species Glis glis. Next base: position 7,553 of record PVJS01025811.1, read on the forward strand.
TGCATAGCCAAAACTTCTTTTTCCATAATGATACATGCATATTCTTCATGTCTAGCTATTCTCAAATTCTGACAGACTTCACCTATACGTAGAATCAGAAATAACTTAGGGCTTCTCTTACCCTTCAAGAGGGGGAAAATGAGGCTTTAGGGAGGGAACAGTTCAAATAACATTTTATCCATATATGAAGGTATCACTACCAATCTCACTGACATGAATGAGGAGGGAAGAGGAGGCGCCAGGGTGGGATGCAGAGGAAAATCTATGGTGTACAATTATAATGCACTAATGAAAGTATTTTAAAAAGAGGTATAAAAAGCCAGGCGTGGTGGCACACGCTTGTAATCCCAGTACTTGGGAGGCTGAGACTGGAGGATCCGGGTTCGCGGCCAGCCTCAGCTACTTAGGCCCTCCGCAACTTAGTGAGACCCTGTTTCAAAATAAAGAATAAAAAATAGGGCTGAGGGTGTAGCTCAGAGGTAGAATGCCCCTAGGTTCAATCCCCAGTACCGCAAAAAAAAGGTATAAAAACAATCTTTGCTGGGCATGGTGGTGCACACCTGTGATCCCAGTACTTGGAAGACTAAGAGAGGAAGATCACAAATTTGAAGATAGCCTCAGCAACCTTGCAAGACCCTGTTTCAAAATAAAAAATAAAAAGGGCTGGGATGTAGCTCAGAGGTAGAATGCCCCTGGGTTCAATCCCCAGCAACACCAAAAAAAAAAAACCCTTCATGTATCACTTGAAATTGTTTTAAGAAGTAAAACAGCAGCCGGGCGTGGTGGCGCACGCTTGTAATCCCAGTACTTTGGGAGGCGGAGACTGGAGGATCCGGGTTCGCGGCCAGCCTCAGCTCGCTCGCTCTCTCTCTCTCTCTCTCTCTCTCTCTCTCTACCTAGTGAGGCCCTCCGCAACTTTGTGAGACCCGGTTTCAAAATAAAGTATAAAAAAAATAGGGCCAGGGGTGTAGCGCAGAGGTAGAACGCCCCTGGGTTCAATCCCCGGTACCGCAAAAAAAAAAAAAAGAAGTAAAACAGCCAGACATGGCGGTGCCTACCTGTAATCCCAGTACTCAGAAGGCTGAGACAGGAGGATTGCAGGTTTGAGGACAGCCTCAGCCACATAGTGAGACTCTCAGCTACCTAACAAAATCCTGTTTCAAAAAAAAAAAAAGAATTCTGGGGGTGTAGCTCAGAGGTAGAATGTCCCCTGGGTTCAATCCCCAGTACCACACACACACACACACACACACACACACACACAAATGAGAATTCCTAGAATGTATTTTGTAACCTTCCATGATTGCTCATAGTTTCTCTTCTAGTATTTATCCCTTAGTCCTGACTTTTAATAAACAGATCTGGGGCCATTGGCTCAAAAGTAAGACTGCATCTTCCATATCAATCCAAAACATCCAATAAAACCTCATTTAATCAGTGCATTCTACTGCCAGTTGTATTTTAGCCTGATACTTAGGACATAATCCTCAAGAGTACTGTATTAGTTTTCTGTTGCTGCAAAACAACTAAGGACAAATCCAGCAGTTTAAAGCAACTATTGGGACATTAGATCTCAGGTTTGTTTTCACTGTTGAGGAGGAGAGGTGTGGTACTCAGAGAGCCTAACTAGATTATTTTCCAGAACTCTTTCAATTCATCCAAATCAAACAAATCACTCCATTTTCAATTCAGAAAAGGACTCGAGAGAACATTGAACAAGCTCAAAATTAAGAATATTGTCACTTGTTCAGGATGGAGCCACTGTTAAGTAACAAAGAAGAATATTGACCATGTTCATCTAACGTCAGCAGGTGCTAGTTCCTTTATCTGGACTGCCTCTTTCTCGAGATGTGTGTTTACTTTCTTAACTGAAGATGAAAACAGTCAATGCCAAGCAGTGCAACATGGAATTAGATGAAGCTCCATTTATTCTTAAGGTTAAAGCCATCTGCTCAGCTTAGATGAAGAAGAATGTGCACCAGATACCACGAACCCTGGAATTACTCATACCCATACACATGGGCATTGAAAATCTTCTTGGTAAGAATTTCAACACTTCTTACTCTATAAAGTTATAAATTTATGGCAGGACCAGAATATGTTGTTTCTGAACTCTGAGAGCCAGATTCTTAAATCCAGTGAAAGTACTTTTGAAGTCTCCAGCATATACTTGCTCCACATGCACAAATATTTTTTCTCTGAGTGTCAACATCTGCTCAATAACAGAGAAATGAAATCATCCAACATATGACAACTATAAATGAATGGAAGCCAAGGTATCTAAATCAGGTTTTTGTTTTTTGTTTTTTGTTTTTTGTGGGTTTTTTTTCAGAACTGGGGATTGAACCCAGGGGCATTCTACCTCTGAGCTACACCCCCAGGCCTATTTTTTATTCTTTATTTTGAAACAGGGTCTCACTAAGTTGCAAAGGACCTCACTAAGTAGCAGAGGCTGGCCATAACCTGCAATCCTCCTGTCCCAGCCTCCCAAGTATTGGCATTATAAGTGTGCACCACCACACCCAGCTAAATCAGGTTTTTAAAACATACAGTGCATTTCATAGTGAGTCTAACTTTATTCAGGTTATTTTTATGATTGCTTCTCATAAAAACAAAATCCTAAGGAAGAGCTTAATAGAAAGATTTAAATGCATGTTGAATACCTATATTAGAAAAAATCAAAATATATAGAAAACTCTTTAGAAATAGGTGGGGGGAGGCGGGGGGGAGGAACACCAAGAGCTGTGTGCATGTATGTTAACACCAAATTGATACTCATTGCGATGTGAGACTACAATGCACCAATAAAAACATAAAAAAGAAATAGTTTCTGATTAAGAAAAATTATCAGGATATGAAGTATCAGGCAGGGAGCATTATTAGCTAATTAATATTTGACTGTAGGACTAAGATTTTACAAGTACACTCATTCTTAGGTGCTTCACTTTTGTTAAAAGTAACAAATACTTTTAATACCTACAATAACTTAGGGACATAATTACACAACTGTTTGTTTAGCTCAATAGTCAATTGACTCCAAATGTAATGGGGAAAAGGATAGATCTTCTGTTTTCAGAAATCTTTTTCATATATCCAAAATACTAGATACCAGTTTAGTGAAAGTCGTAACCTCTATTTTAAGCCTTTTTTCAAAATTCGAAAACAGGAAGTGGTATAGTTTGGATCTTGCATGTCTCCCAAAGGCTATGTATTAAAGGTTCAGCCCCCAGTCTTGGAGCTGCTAGGAGATGCCCAGTGGAGGAAGTTAGGTCACCAGGCGAAGTTAGGAAGTTAGGTCCCCTTGAAGGGGATGTTGGGACCCTCACCCCTCCTCTTTCTCTCTTTTTGCTTCCTGTCTACCATGAGGGGAGCAGCTTCCTCTGTCTTTCACGCCAGCCATGATGCACTGCCTCACCACAGGCCCAAAAGCAACAGACCAACCAACCATAGGCTGAAATCCCCGAAACAGTGAGCAAATAAGTCTTTCCTTCTTATCCGTTATGTCGGATATTTTATCACAGTGACAGAAAGATGACTAACACAGACAAGATGAAAATAAGGGTTTAGATAGCAGGTCACATGGAGTAGTGACCCAACGTTCGTTGGTAAGGGATTCTAAATAGCAACAAAGACAGCTGTTACCTGGGATGCCCAGGTATTATCCAACCATCACTATCACAGCATCACACCGTGTGCAACCAGGAACTGCCAGCAATCTGGGTGTACAGTTGTGTTTTTCGATCTTCTTGCAGCCACTCATGTGTTCTTTCACAGACTCTTGAGGGAGTACCCAGGAGGCGGAGAACTTCATTTCATCCCAGCACTGGTCTTTGCCATCTGGGCAATGTTAGACCTCCATTTCCCCCTCTGAATACTGAAGAGATTTAATAGGTACGGCCCAAAGGCATCTTCCAGGTCTAACATCTCAAGGCCCGATGCCTCTAAGACCAACAAGTGTTGAAAAATGCAGAGGCAAATGGCTAGGGGCAGGGGGTCCAGGGCCAAATAAAGTCTGGGGCTTCACCATTCTAGAGAGAAGGGAAAGAGCCTGAAATGGGGGAGGAGGAGAAGAATGGAAAGAACCTAAGACGCAAGCTGGTATAATCATTTCAAAAGAAAGAGGTGCAGTGGCGGCGAGGGGAGACTTGGAGAGGGCAAAGCAAAGACCTGGGGAGAAGAGAAGGCAATTCCAGGCAGTATGGAGTCTAAGAGATTGGGCTGGAGGAAATACTTCTAGTGCAAAGGGAGAAGCTGATGCAAGATATCAATTTAGATCAAGTCATTATGGAGGGTTTTGTTTTGTGTGTGTTTGTTTGGTTTTGTGGTACGAGGGATTGAACCCAGGGGCTTTCTATCCCTGAGCTACAACCCCAGCCCTGTTTTATTTTTTATTTTGAAAGAGGGTCTCACAAAGGTTGCTGAGGACCTTGCTAAATTGTTGAGGTTGGCCTCAAACCTATGATCCTCCTGCTCCAGCCTCCCAAGTACTGGGATTATGGGCATGCACCACCACACCTGACCATTGTATGGCGCTTGAAGTACTTGTACTTGTTTATGAATCAAACAAATGACCTAATGTAGTCAGTGCCCAGCACTGTGCAATGGTCCAGAAACACAATGGCAAACAGACACAGAGGTGCTTACCCTCATCACGTTCCCCAGTGAGATCCTCCTCTTCTGGGCGAACCCCAACAAAATGCTGCGACTTCCTAACCCCGGAGGACTTTTCCTGGCTGAAACACATACAAACACCATGTGAAGGATTACCATGGGAATAAAGACTAGAAATGCATTTTCTTCCCTTTTCTGAGCCTTGAACTTAATGCTACTTTTGAGGCAGAAAAGTGAAGGCTATCATTGCGGTATGATCGGTTGTGATCAGGCTGAATTTGCCGGTGAGCAAGCCTGGCAGGATTCCCACACAAAGAAAACCTCTTCTGGAAGCTCTTAGCTTTCTGGCACTAGAATATTCCAGTAGGCACACTTGCACTTGAACACAACCTCAGACACTTGTGATTCTCTTATTTATTTTGCGAACTACATAGGGGCCACTTGAGTAGATGCTAAGGAGAAGAAAAGAATTACTTGCAACTCCTTGACATCTATAAATTCAACATGAGGAAACTTTTATAATTCAAAATCTTTTCTAATAGAACTGTTGGGTTGAGCTACATCAAATTGAGAAATCTTAATTCCCTTTCTGAAATTAAAGAAAAATATTTTTCCTGAAGTCTATTAAATTGAAGGGGGGGAACCCCACAAAAAAACAAACTCCCAATTCTCCACTTCCATTACCTATCGTCTACTCTAACCTTTGGAAAAAACACAAAGGTTCAATTACTTCTGTCAGCCATTTCTACCCTCCGGAGGTGATCGTGTACACAGTCCTCTTGTAAACCAATTTCGTTTAGATTACCAAGGGTGTTTATCTTGGTACAGTGTAATTCATGGTGAAACTCTCACAAGCACCATGCCTTCTCACAAATCCCTTTGGCCATCTTTCTCCTAATAATCTTACTAAACCCAATGGGGAAAAAAATAACCTGCACTGAATCTCTACCTTAACATATGTGCATGCTGGGTAACCATATTGATATATGGCTTGTGTGCATACACTTCAGAAAAACACTGTAGCTATATCTTTCCATAGAAAATATTCAGGAACACAGACAGAATTGTTTTTCCATCAACATTGCCTTGAAAAAAATCTCCAAAGGAGATTGATAATATATAACTGCAGACTTCAAAGTATTAATCCTTGTCATGGGCTAAAATAAAATGTGAAATCAGGATGAAAGCCCACAGTAAAGCCAAATTTACAGGAAGTATTACAAAATTAAGAAAAAAAAAAGAAATAGAGCATCAATAATTCAATACCCTGGTAGATTAAATGTGCAACCTACACTGGCAAGAAAAAAATCGTGCCTGGTTTCTGGCTTTTAGGGTTTTAGGAAGGTGATTTGATTCTTTTTGCTAATTGGAAAGGGCAACAGGGATATGTCTATCTTAATCTTTTTCTTTTGCTCTGGATTTGAAGAGAACAAGATGGGAAAATAGTAAAGTTAGGAGATACCGAGAAGGTGATCTTATCTCTCAAGAGGGCATTGGCTTTGTTAAAAGTCAGAAAGATAAGAACATATAGAAAATTCTAGCTTTCTATCCAGAAATGGTCATCTTATCATAAAAAACAATTATTTTTAGATCTTTAAACAAGGGTGAGCTATGGAAAGAAAATGTGAGGAGTGATCAGGAAGAACCCCTTAAGTATAAATATTAAATATAAATATGAAAATGAGCATTCCTTCCTGACATCCAAGGCCTGGTGCTCATGTTTGCTCCCAACTGATTATACCAGGGGCTGGGGCCCAACATCCCATACAGTAAAGTCAAAAGTCAGTAGCTTTGTTTTTCTTGATGACTGAGTAGAATTCCATTGTGTGTATATCCCATAATTTTGTAATTCATTCTTCTGCTGATAGACACCTAGGTCGGTTCCATAATTTGGCTATTGTGAATTGTGCAGCTATGAACATGGGTATGCATATATTACTGTAGTTCTCTGGTTTCAACCCCTTTGGAAAGATACCCAGGAGTGGTATAGCCGGATCATATGGTGGATCCATTCCCAGTTTCCTGAGGAATCTCCACACTGATCTCCAGGTGAAATTGGCCAATCACAGAAAGTGAAGGGTCATATGTTTTCTCTAATAGGTGGAAGCTAGGGAGTAATTGGGATACCAGAGGGACTCCAGCTAATGGAGGAGAAACCTCAGTGGAGCCAGGGAGGTGGTCTAGGGGAAGGGGAGGGGGAAGAGTGAGGATCCATGAAGGAATTACTACCATCGGCTTTGTGTACATACGTGAAAATACCAATGTCAATCTCAGTACTCTGTATGGGGAAGGGGGGATGGACAGGGAGCCGGGGTGGGGGGGGCACCAAGTACTGTGAGCATATATGTCACTGTCAACATGATTTACATCACGATGTGAGACTATAATGCACCAATAAAAGCATATTTTTAAAAAAATTTTTTTAAAGTGGTTAGCTTTGGCCTCCTGCTGCATGGACTGCCTCCTACTGAGCACTCTCCATAATTCCCCCAGCACTGAGCAGGGTCAGGGCCCAAAAGTCCCTTTCTGCTTCTTTCTGCATGCAGGGCCACAGAGAGCACATGAGTTAGCCCCTTGCAGAAAACAGTTTCTTCCACCCCACAGCTGGTGCACGCTGGCTGACAACCTGTGCATCCATTTCAGTGTGACATGAGCATCGCTGGGCTCTGGGTGGCTCTCTTCCAAATGAGCAGGTTTTGTAATTCTCATCACCTTCACTCCTCAGCCCTGCTCATGCAGCAAGGTCCCCTGGAATTAGGAATTCTGCCCCAGCCTCTTCTCCGTTGACATTACCCTCAGATGTGTCCTAGGCCATCTTCAAAAGTATAAATTCTTTAAGGGCAGACAGTCTTACATTAGACCCATCGTGATTATATTCTTATTAAATAAATGTTGAATGAATGACTAGCTCCCCTTCAGCAGCTCTAGACCTATCATCTGGAGCGGTAGCTGCCCCTTGATGGACCAGGATAGGAGGAGTGATCAGTAGTAAAACCAGGCCACAAAACTGCAGCTTCTCTGTTCTTGAAAACTGTCCAGCCGGGTGTCCATCAACAGATGAATGGATTACAAAAGTATGGGATATACACACAATGGAATTCTACTCAGCCATCAAGAAAAACAAAGCTACCGACTTCTGACTTTACTGTATGGGATGTTGGGCCCCAACCCCTGGTATAATCAGCACTTGGGAGGCTGAGACAGGAGGATCACAGGTTTGCAGTCAGCCTCAGCAACTTAGTGAGACCCTGTTTCAAAATAAAAAAAAATAAAATAGGGCTTGGCATATAGCTCATAGGTAGAATACTCCTAGGTTTAATTCCCAGTGCCCAGAAAAATTATCTAAACTTTCTCAGGTATAGAACTATATACCTGAAATATATATATATATATATATATATATATATATATATATATATATAGAGAGAGAGAGAGAGAGAGAGAGAGGGAGAGAGAGAGAGATAGAACAGGTATAGAACTATAAGACCTGATCTAAAATGACCCTGAAAGCCCAGTGGGACCAAAAATCTCCACGTGAAACCTGAGGAATGAGAACAGGGGGGCCTCATGGACCTAGAGTAGAAGTGAAGAGTGCTGTCAACAGTGCAGGATGAACCAGAATTATCCGCACGTTCCGCCTAGACTTGCGAATGAGGTCTAGTCCATTCCACAAAAGAAGGACTCACGAACCAGTAGTGCCAGTTCTGAATCTCTGTCATCCAAATAATTGGTCTGAAAGCAGGGGAGATTCATGGTTTAACTCTGAGCCTCATCCCAACCCCCATGCACGCGGCCCTTCCCAGGTCCTGAGAAGCCCCCAGCACTTGTGAATTCATAGTTTTGAATTCTTTTTCTGTAAGATTCAGCTTCCAAAGTTATAAAAGCTTCCAGGCCTAAACACCTGACTTCTCTCCTTGATTCCCATGTCTCCCATTCCTATTGATCCTGTTCTTCAAAAGTCTCTTGAACATATGCTAATTCATCCCTGCTGAAGGTCAGGTTCTCCCTAGTCCTCTGGTAGTCACTGGAAAAGAAAACAAAAAAAAACTTCAGAACTGGGTTTCCCTGCCTCATCCTATCCCCTGCAAATCCATTCTCCATACTGAAGCTAGAATGAGTTTTCTGAAACAGAAATCTGACCATGCCATTCTGCTGATAAAGATCCTTTAATCCTTCTCTTGATTTTCAAGATTGAATTAAATGCTTTAGCATGAAATAGAAGGCCTTTAATGATCTGAGCACTGTTCATCTCATTCCTTCATAACAAAAAACCTCAGCTACCTGAAGTTCTCCAAACACTCCACATGCCTCTGGATAAATGCTTTTGCTGGCCTCTTCCTGAAGTCACCTCCTCCTCACCTCCCATCCCCATCCCCACCCTTCTGAAGATGCCATCTTCCAACTCTTCTAGCCCTTTCTTCCTCTTATGGCTTGGCTCAGACACCAAACCCTTAGGGAAGCTTCCCTTATCATGAGCACCCCCAATCTGGATGTGGGTGCCTCTTCTTAACTCTCATAAACCCCTGAGCATGTCTTAGTAGCATCCATGCCATCCTATGTAATTACCCTAGTGGGGTGTAGCTTTCTATATCCCACTAGCCTGGGATCTTCTGGGCAGCAACTTTATTCTTTTGTGTACTCTCAACACATGGCAAATTTCTGGAGGAAGTTAGGAACCTTGTCAAAATTCATTGGATAGGAGAGAAAAGGATGGAGAAAGGCACGAGTCAAAATGACCCTCTGACCCGGGCAGTGGTGCACACTTGTAATCCCAGTACTTGGGAGGCTGAGACCGGAGGATCGCAGGTTTGTGGTCAACCTCAGCTACTTAGTGAGGCCCTTTGCAACTTACTGAGACCCTGTTTCAAAATAAAGAATAAAAATAGGGCTGGGGGGTGTAGCTTGGAGGCAGAATGCCCCTGGGTTCCATCCCCAGTACCACACACACAAAAAAAAAGGAGTCTCTTCAAAGAGTTATGTAACACTCATCTTGTTTAGAAATACAAGGATGAATCTTATTTGTTAACAACAGACAGATTTGATGTTTAATGGATGATTTAAAAAAAAAAAAACCTCTGTGATAGTTATCCTGAATGTTGCCATTGCAATCTTCTGCAAAGGACCCAAAGTTGCATTGTTGCATATATGTAGATGTATATGCAACTATATATACAGTACACACACACACACACACACACACACATACACACACACACACATGCATGCACGCACACACAGCCAAAGATACTGCTTTAGCAAGGATCAAATTCAACATAACAATATGCTCTTTAAAAAGTGAAAACAGTCCCTATTCAGGCCAATACTAGAAAATTGCCCTTCTTCTGAAGAAAAAGAAAGGGAAAAGGGAAGCAACCAATAGGTCAGTCTGTGTAATAGTATAGCTATTCATGACTGGCTAGCAAGGCCTTGAAATACCAATTGTCTGAATGCAAAATATTTCACTGATAATTTTGATACTGATTATATGTTGACATTTTAATATTTGTTATATATTGGGTGAAATGAAATATCCCATTAAAATTAGTTTCACCTTTATTTTATTTATTTCAATGTTTTTCAATGTTGCTACCAGAAACCTTCACAGTGCGTATGTGGCTCATGTTACATTTTTATAGAATGGTGCCAATCTAGGAGCTAGAGAACATGCTTTTGCTACTATACCGTTGTGTCTTTCGTAGCAAAGCTCTGGTGGTTATAACAAAGGGATTCTCTTCATTCAGAGAAGCCTGATTCTGTTCCGCTTTTCTATTAGAATTCAACCTAAACCTATTCATTCAAAACAGTGCCATCTACTGAGAGAAAATAATAATAGTTTTGAAAGTAATTTTGCTATTTTTCCTGGCACGGGAGTCATTCTTTTGATCATATTAACAATTCAACAAAAACATAGTGAATCCAGAGTAAGATCGGTATAGAGCTGCTTCATTTTAACCTCTGATGGCTCCGTATGTATAACTGGCTTCTTTCCCTTTCTGTGAAATAGCACAGGACAACACAAGGTATGGCTAGCCCCAGCTCAGAGCAGGCTGAGGGCCTGGAGGAGGGGAGACACGGTACCTGGGCATTTCCTGTAGGAGGCGCTGTTTACTAGTGGAGCATTCTCTCAAAGATCCTCCTCTGAGGCATTACAAAGCTCAGAGCCTGCTTCTGCAGCTAAAGATATGTTTACATGTTTCCAAGGGAAGTCTCTAAGTAAATCCTTTATTTTGGAATTGAGAACCCCAATTTCTCAATGGTCTTTGGTGCTTTTTCCCATAGACACACTGGCAGCTCCTGCTGCTGCACGGTAAGATGACAGGGAGGAGGGGGATCAAACAGGCACAAGACAATGCTTTAAGGGAGAAGCTTTGAAAACCTCCCCACCCACCTCCTCAGATCACATTCGAAACAACACTCAAAACAGAGGAGCACATCTATGCCTCTCTGTGGAAACACATTCTTAGAAATTGCATCCATTTTTAAAATGCATTTTAATACATAGTAATTGGACATATTTATGAGATATCCTGTGATAATTCAATACGTATGCCTTATTAACCAAAAGTTAAAGCTGAGCCGGGCATGGTGGCGCATGACTGTAATCCCAGTACTTGGGAGTTCTTGAGACAGGAAGATAGCAGGTTCGAGGCCAGCCTCAGCAACTTCTCTCCTATTTCAAAATAAAAAATAAAAAGGGCTGGGGGTGTAACTCGGAGGCAGAACACCCCTGGGTTCAATCCCCAGCACCACTAAATAGTAAATAAATGAGTGAATGAATGAATGAATGAATAAATAAATAAATAAATAAATAAATAAATAAAATAAGGCTGGGAGTGTAGCTTGGAGGTAGACTGTCCCAGGTTCAATCCCCAGCACCACAGGGAAAAAAAAAAAAAGTTAAAGCTGGCCATATTGGTTAATTATCTATATGCACCTGTGTGTGTGCCTGCAAGACAGCATACACATACACACCTGGACTCCTGTGCACTCCAAATATTGAGCATTCATTTGGTGGAATAGGATTACAAGCGTTTATTATATTTTTTTATCTTTGTGATTTTCTATAGATTCTGAGTTTACTACAATTAACATGCATTGCTTTTTTGCAATAGAAAATTTTTTAATGTAGTAGAAGAAAAAAGGGAAAAGGAAGAAAGTAAGAGAGAAGGGGGTAGAGATAGAAAAAGGGAAAGAGAGGGGATGAAGGAGAGAGGGAGAAAGTCACTCTCTCAAAGCTACTCATTTCAGAAAAACAAGAAAAGCCCATCACCGAAGGCTTCCCCTTCTCTCAGATATCTTGAAGGCAAATCTAGGAAAAGTCTATAATGTACTTTCATGACCACGCATCCCCCCTCTTATTCCCACACCAAAGATATTTTCCTCCATAGGAATGGGCAATATTGCATACAGTAAAGGTTTATTTTTTTTGTCTTTTGTTTGTTTGTTTGCTGTATACTCATTCAAGACAAAAGATGTTCAGATTCTTCTAATATTGCCAAACCTAAGGTCCAGCCAGAAACTAATTTTTGGAATTGATTTTAATGCTGCTTCTCCCGGCTCAAACTTCAGATGCTCGAAGTGATAATTTAAAAAAAGGACAATGAAATTAATAACTGAGCTCTGCATCATTCCATCCACGGGGATGTTTCTATGATGTTTCTATGACCATTGAAAATCAATACTTCCCAGAATGATATTGACCTGGTACCTAGCGAACAGTATTTCCAGGAGGAAACAGAATGCTCTCAAAACTTAATTTATAATACATGCCTTTCAGATTTTTTAAAAATGCCGTTAATATTAGAATCCTCAGCACGCACCACAACCTCTGCCCCAGCACTAGCCACATTCGTGTGAAAGACACACTGGTATCTAGAGGGACCATCAGTGACCACGTCCCAGCCCCAGCCCAGTCCCAGGGGCTGAGCCCCGATTTACATTGATTGATGGCCTTTTGTCACTCTGTCTTATAGGTTGTGACCATTTGAAACTTCGAAATGGATGAAGTCAAACAGAACAGGCGCTCCTGCCCAGTGAAGCAGACACGGGTCTGGGAGCCAGCGTGCTGTCAAGAACGAAAATGTTCTGCCCAGCACAATCCGTCAAGTTTTCAAATCTCCTGACACTTTTCATAACCAGCGCATACAAAAGTACCTGTGATGAATGCAGACCAAAGGAGGGAGTGTGCTTTCCTTATGTCTAATACATATGATTTCACAAAATTAAGTAATCCATGTAATCCTTTGAACCCAGTGATTACACTTCCAAGTAATGACAGTTCTGGGCATTTATCCTAAATACATAGAATTTTATTCTAAAATTATGGGGTTTGATAAAGATACTTTTTATAATTTTCTTAAAAATAGAAAATTGGCTAGTAAATCATGACTAAACACTGAAAACATCTTAAAAACTAAATAATCTTTTTCACAATTTTAGCTCAGTAATTACACTTAAATTACACAAGTTAATTCTAAAGATATAATTAACTAATGGGCTTGTTAGAGTGCTATTTACAATTTTAAAAAGTAGAAAATTGCTTAGTAAAGCATAACAATGCAACACCATAAAATAATTTAAAAATCACATTTTAGAGGACTATTTAAAAATATATAGGGCTGGGGTTTTAGCACAGTGGTAGAGTGTTTACCAAGCATGTATGAGGCCCTGGGTTTGAAGCCCAGCACTGCACGCACACACACACACACACACACACACACACACACACACACCTCTAAGAGATAGGTAATATGGTCCATGAAAAATATTTTCAAATTGATATCAATTTTATATCAAATATATGTATTAATATGGATAAGATTAATAAACTTAATAGATTATAGATATAGATGCAAAGTATATACAACTACATAGAAGAAAAATAGTACTGGAATAATACATATAAAAATCTTAATAGTGAATGTACCAATAGTGGAATTATGGGTGGGTTTTTAGTTTCCCTATATGTTTCTATATTTTTTTCCAAATACTTAATTCTCTTTTTTTTTTTTTTTTGCGGTACCGGGGATTGAACCCAGGGGCGTTCTACCTCTGCGCTACACCCCCGGCCCTATTTTTTTATACTTTATTTTGAAACCGGGTCTCACAAAGTTGTGGAGGGCCTCACTAGGTAGAGAGAGAGAGAGAGAGAGAGAGAGAGAGAGAGAGCTGAGGCTGGCGGCGAACCCAGATCCTCCTATCTCCACCTCCCAAAGTACTGGGATTACAAGCGTGCGCCACCATGCCCGGCTCCAAATACTTAATTTAACATGTAATGCTTTGGGGTTTTGCTTTGTTTTTGTCTTTGGTGTTGGGGATCAAATCCAGGGGCTGTGCATGTTAGGCACTTGTGCTAACCCCTCAGCCCAACATATAATGCTTATATAAGAAAAAATATTCTCTGGTTTCAGTCCCTTTGGAATGATACCCAGGAGTGGTATAGCTGGATCATATGGTGGATCCATTCCCAGTTTTCTGAAGAATCTCCACACTGATCTCCATAGTGGTTGAACTAGTTTGCAATTCCACCAACAGTGCAGAAGAGTTCCGATTTCCCCACATCCTCGTCAACATTTATTGTTGTTTGACTTCTTAATGATTGCCATTCTGATTGGAGTTAGATTTGATTAGCATGTCTCTGATTACTAATGATGTTGAACATTTTTTCATGCACCTATTGGCCATTTGTATCTCTTCTTTCATAAAGTGTCTATTCAATTCGATTGTCCATTCTTGATTGGGTTATTTTTTTTTTTAGTGTAAAGTCTTTTAAGTTCTTTGTATATTCTAGATATTAGTCCTCTATCAGAGGGATAGCTTGCAAAGATCTTCTCCCATTCTGTAGGCTTTCTCTTTAGACTCTTGATGGTTTCCTTTGATGTTCAGAAACTTTTTAGTTAATGCCATCCCACTTATTAATTCTTGTTTTAGTTTCCTGGGCTTTGGGGGTCTTGCTGAGGAAGTTTCTACCTGTGCCTATATGTTGGAGTGTTGAACCTATGCCCTCCTCTAGTAATTTCACAGTCTCTGGTCTAACTTCCATGTCTTTGATCCATCTTGAGTTGACTCTGGTGCAGGGTGAGAGGTAAGGATTTAGTTCCATTTTTCTACAGATATATGCATACCCATGTTCACAGCAGCACAATTCACAATAGCCAAATTATGGAACCAACCTAGATGTCCATCAACAGACAAATGGATTACAAAACTATGGGAAATACATATAATGGAATTCTACTCAGCAATAAAGAAGAACAAAATAATATCATTTACAAGAAAATGGAAGGACCTGGAGAACATTATGTTAAGTGAGATCAGCCAATCACAGAAAGTGAAGGGTCATATGTTTTCTCTAATATGCTCAAGCTAGGGAGTAGTTGGGATATAAGAGGGACTCCAGACAATGGTGGAGAAGCCTCAGTGGAGCTCAGTGCCTAACATGCACGAGCCTCTGGATTTGATCCCCAACACCAAAGACAAAAACAAAGCAAAAACCCAAAACATTGCATGTTAAATTAAGTATTTGGAAAAAAAATATAAAAACATATAGGGAAACTAAAAACCTACCCATAATTCCACTATTGGGACATTCACTATTAAGGTTTTTATATGTGATTTCACCTAACCCCAATTAGAATGGCAATCATTAAAAACACAAACAACAACAAATGCTGGCGAGGATGTGGAGAAGTAGGAACTCTACTACACTGTTGGTGGAATTGCAAATTAGTGCAACCACTTTGGAAAACAGTGTGAAGGATCCTCAGAAGAATGGGAATAAACCTACCATATGACCCAGCAATACCACTTCTAGGCATCTACCCCAAAGAACTAAAACCCAATTACCAGACTAATGCATGTGTATCTATGTTTATAGCAGCACAAGTCACAATTGCCAAACTTTGGAACCAGCCAAGGTGTCCATCAACAGATGAATGGATCACAAAACTATGGGATATGTACACAATGGAATTTTACGCAGCCACAAAGAAGAACAAAATCACATCATTTGTAGGGAAATGGAGAGAACTAGAGAACATCATGCTAAGCGATATTAGTAAGTCACTAAGAGTAAAAAATCAGATGTTCCCCCTAATCTGTGGGAGCTAGATAGAATGGGACTTAGAAGGGACTTAGAAAGGAAGAAGAAGAAATCTTTAGATGGACAAAGAAGGTGACCTAACTGAGGGAGTTGGGCGGGGAGTGGAGGGAAACACACTATAGCACATGATGTACATACACAAACCTATAAGACTCAGTCACTATCCAGAGCATGAAAGGGAGGGAAGGGGGAGGGAATAGGGTGGGATTGAAGGGAGGGTTAAATGTGCAATGTGTGCATGTATGATGTTCATACCCTGACATATATCAAAATGTATAATTACAATGCACCAATAAATGAACATAAAAAGTTAAAAAAAAGATTTTTATATGTATTATTCCAATACTGTTTTTCTTCTATGTAGTTGTATATACTTTGCATCCATAACTATAATCTATTAAGTCTTAATCTTATCCATATTAATACATATATTTGATATAAATTTGATATCAATTTGAAAATCTTTTTCATGTACCATATTACCTATCTCAGGGAGGTGGTCTAAGGGAAGGGGAGGGGAAGAATGAAGTTCATTAATGGAATCACTACTATCAACCATGGGTACACATGAGAATATACCAAAGTCAAACTCAGTACTCTGTATTGGGGGGAGGCGGCGGGGGGAGGGGCACCAAGTGCTGTGTGCATGTATGTCACTGTCAACTTGATCTTCATTGTGATGTGAGACTATAATGCACCAATAAAAGCACATTTTAAAAAAATATTCTTAAGTAGTCTTTAAATTTCTCTCTCAATGTAAACCTCTGTGTATTGGACCATTAGCATCCCTACTAAGGTTTAAGAAATACTCACTGTATCTCGGCATGTCTCTTATTATAATAATACATTCTTCATGTCCAGTAGCCTGACCATGGACTTAAACCCTCATATAGATAAAGTGTTATCAGAAGTCCGCCTGGCTTACAAAGCAGGTCAGGAATGGCACCGGCAATACTTTAATAGCATCATATAGAAGCGTCTATGAATATTACAGTGCTCAAATAGATTTGTACCATCAGTTAACAATAACAAGCAAATAGCCCTGAGTCATAACTGGATTAAGGATGAAAACTGGACACATCCAGGAATATGATTTCTAGCGGGCATGGCTATAAAGGGATAGAAAAAGAAATTAAATCATGGATATGGGAATTCCCTCGGCACGTGTATCTTTACCCATCCAGCCCGGTGAGCATGTCCGAAATGGAAATGGATGGAAATGCATAGGCTGCTTTCCCCGTAGATGAAAGGGAGGTGGGTAAATTGAAAAGTTTAGAGCTGTGGGAATATCTTTCTATCCCCAATGATGGCCATGAAGCAATAAGACTTTCCTTAGTTAGAGATGAGTTTTACAAGTCCTGGTCAAATTCCAAATAAATTTTCATGTTGCACTAATGAGCATATAATTTCTGAGCCTCTAAAATTTTAACTCAGGATGTTGAATATTGACTTTTTCTTTATCAATGGATTGTTAGTTATTCTCCATTTGCATGCCCCCTCTTCTAGACCATTCTCCAACCTTCTCCGTCTTGCTCCATGTCCTGGGAGCCGTATATCCTTGGGGCTTCCTTGCTGACTGGTTTCCTGTTGGTTTTAATCAGAGAACAGTACCACTGAGAGATAAGGCAGAGGAGAGAGATCAGAGTGTTTATTCCCTGCTCCCATCTGCACCATGCTTCTGGGAGTGACTCTGTCCTTTCAGAGGACAGGCTGCCTCTAGGTGGCCCTCCCTCCAAGGAATCAGGTCTCCCTGCAACCCCTGGCCCCTCTGCTCTAGGGCCAATTTCTGCATATCTAATCACTCCTCCAAGTAGTAGAAGATTTTTCTAATTTGCTTCAGTAACTATTACATGTAATTATACACATATATTCTATATATTCTCAAACATGATAATATAATATGTATTATTGGTATATATTATTTTATTAGTATCTTATATGAATATTATATAATATATTCTTATATGGATATAAAAATAATTATGGCTGGGCGTAGTGGCCTGTGCCTATAATCCCAATACTTGGGAGGTTGAGACAGGAGGATCGCAGATTCGAAGCCAGACTCAGAAACTTAGTGAGGTTGTCAACAACTCAGTGAGATCCTGTTTCCAAATAAAAATAAAATAGGGCTGGGGGTGTAGCTTGGAAGTAGAAGGTCCCTGGGTTCCATTCCCAGTACCACAAATAATAACAATAATAATGATGATGATGATGATGATGATGATGGAATATATTATCAAAGAAGACACTGCATAAGTTTAATAGGAAAATATAAAGCCAGGCGTAGTGGCACATGCTTGTAATCCCAGTACTCAGGAGACTGAGACTGGAGGATCACAGGTTCATGGCCAACCTCAGCTACTTAGTGAGGCCCTCAGCAACTTAGTGAATCCCTGTTTCAAAATAAAGAATAAAAATAGGGCTGGGGGTGTAGCTCAGAGGTAGAATGCCCCTGGGTTCAATCCCCAGTACCGCAAAAAAAATTTAGGAAAATATATATATTTAGAGATAGACAAGCAGAGAGATTTGGATGTCTACTCCAAGACTTGAGATTTACTAGTCATGACTAGGAGTGGTTCTAACAGTTTGTTTGCTTGATTAGATCCAGTGGTGGCCTACAAGCAATGAGCTGAGATGGAAAAATCCCTGGTATACTATAAACAAAGGAAACTAGAGAGTGCAGTAGATGGAAGTGTGGAATGGGCCTCTCACATGCAACACGCTTAGCTACCTCTAACTTACCCCATGGCAAAACAAAAAGAGACACACTGGCAAATGTCGCTGCATCCCTGAAGAGCTCTCCATGGCTATCCCGTGTAGCCCTGAGATGACAGTGACAATTTTGCCATTGACATGGATGCTCTGATTTCAGTGGGAAGAATCAGAACAGTGTGGCAGAGGCCAGTGGTGAGGTTCAACTATGAGAGGGAAAGTCGACTCAGCAACCACAACACACCACAGAGATGCAGGCACACTCGGAGTGGTTTATTTTTGGCTTCCTATGAATGAAATAGATGGGTGGCCAACTAAGAAATTACTTGATTAACATAATCTAGAATCACTATGCCTGATGGGAAAAATTATAAAACCTGAATGCAGTGCTGGTCGGAATCCACAGCCAGGTTTAGACCTAAGCCAGTTCACAGATCCTGAGCTTGCTGAGTGAAGAGATACTTGAGGACCATTGAGGAAAGATGCTTAAAGCATGACCTCAATGATACGTTGGAAATATTCACCAATTCTTTCCCCAGAGTAAACTGCAGCCATTTTAAAGTGTGGCTGTGTGAGCCGGGCATGGTGGCGCACGCTTGGAATCCCAGTACTTGGGAGGCTGAGACCGGAGGATCCGAGTTCGCAGCCAGCCTCAGCTACTTAGTGAGGCCCTCGGCAACTTTGTGATACCCTGTTTCAAAATAAAGAATAATTTAAAAAATAGTGCTGGGGGTGTATCTTGGAGGTAGGATGCCCCTGGTTCCATTCCCAGTTCCGCAAAAATAAATAAATAAATAAAATAAAGTGTGGCTGTGTGAAAGAGAGATGCCCAGACTCTGGTGTGTGTGTCTGGGGGAGGAGTACCTCTGAATTAACACTAATCCCGGGATACAGTGATTGAATAGTTAGAGTGGAGGTTTACAGAAAGACGTTCAATAAAGAATCAATCTAAATTTGTGTCACAGTGGGCCCTGTAGGCTCACAGATCTGGGCTGTGGTTATTGGCCTGGTGTCTGCATGTGTCATTGGAATAAGGACACTTAGAATTGGCATGATTCCCGCACTAATCCCCTGGCCGATGGCGGAAGGACTATCATGGCAAAAAAGGCCAAGTGAAAGCCCCTGGAGCTACCTGCTCCCCCTTTGGGCAAAATGATAGACCAAAAGCAAAATTGCATTTCCAGGAGAAATTACAGAGCTTAGTGTTACCATAAAGAACTTTTTTTTTTCTTTTTGCGGTACCGGGGATTGAACCCAGGGGCGTTCTACCTCTGCACTACACCCCCGGCCCTATTTTTTATCCTTTGTTTTGAAACTGGGTCTCACGATGTGGCGGAGGGCCTCACTAGGTAGAGAGAGAGAGAGAGAGACAGGGAGAGAGAGAGAGAGAGAGAGAGAGAGCTGAGGCTGGCCGCGAACCCGGATCCTCCGGTCTCCGCCTCCCAAAGTACTGGGATTACAAGCATGCGCCACCACGCCCAGCTTACCATAAAGAACTTTAAAGATACAAGAATAGTGAAGCCAAGCCGGGCGTGGTGGCGCACGCTTGTAATCCCAGTACTTTGGGAGGCGGAGA